>JASAOG010000152.1:1645000-1682500 GCA_030265305.1 Biomphalaria pfeifferi
CAATGCAGACTTAAAATCTTTTATTGAACAATTTGTAGATACACAGTACACCATGGGCGTAGCCAGGATTTTTTTTCGGGGGGGGGGGGATTTTGTTCTCCCACCCCCATCCCCCCTCGAAATTTTATATATATATATATATATGTATATATATATATATATATATGTTTGGATGGATGGATGTGTGTGTGGTTGTGTGTACATAATATCTATTACATTCTAACCCTTCATTCTTTTGGAAGACGCTTATTGTACCCTAGAAAAGGGTTCTTCCAGGAGTTACTTATGAATTGGAGACTCCTCGCCCTTGCCAGCTCCCCCAGCGCGGGTCGGAGCCCCGCCGCCAGGCACTGTTTCTGGTATTGAAAGCCAACTAAATGCTTTTTCTTAGGTACCTACAGTGCATTATTTTGCTATTAAAAATTAATTTCAAAAAACCATCTAAATCCATTTAGTGCTTTTTAATTTCATTGCACTTTATTAATGAAGCCCAGTCACTGGTAGACATGTGTAACTTCTCTTGACTACGATCTTGGAATTAGGTGACTATTTTGCTTTAGATGTTATATTGAAAATGGAAGTTTTATCGTCAAAATCATCTGTTTAGGGGTTTTAAACAAAAAATCCCTCATACCATTTTGATTGCGAAATTTGTTTTTTTTTTTATTTTGAAGATTTTTTTTTTTTTAGCTTCAAACCCCGCTGGTGGAAGGTTTAAACTAAAAACCCCTTTGGCTATGCTCATAGCATTTTGAGTGCGTAATTTGCTTTTTTTTTTATACTGAAGAGGTATTTTTAGCTTCAAACCCAGCTGAAGAGGGGTTTAAACTCAAAATCCATTTGGCTTCGCTTATACAATTTTGAGTGTGTAATTTTTTTTTTTTATATTGAAGAGGGGTTTATCGTAAATTTTGGAGAGGAGTTTAAAATCAAAATCTTCCTTAAATGTGGTCTTGGAATTTTGAGATTGTCGTTTGCATTTTTTTGCATTTTGTTTTATAGAAGAGGGGGATTTAAATGCAACACCCCCTGGTTTAAAACTCAAAACCCCTTGGCAGTTTGTTTCAAACTCAAAACCCCTTGGTAGCACTAGCGGATCCAGAACCCTAACCCTAACGCCCAGTAAACCCTAACCCTATGCATAAACGTGCTAACAACACACTTACACACATATATATGAGAATAAAAAAGCAGCATTTCTCAACCTTCGGCGAAAAAAACAACTGGGGCGCGCTAGAAGGTTCCCTAGTGGGGTTAGGGGCGAAGCCCCGACGGCAAAAGCGTTTTCTTGCATTCTTCACTGTAGAAACGCATTCTCCTGACTACTACAGCTCATTATCGATCAGTGGAGTTCAGGGCGAAGCCCCGACGCCAAAAGCGTTTTCTTGCATTTTTCATTGCAGAAACGCATTCTCCTGACATCTACAGCTCATTATTCATCAATTGAGTTCGGGGCGAATCCCCGACGACAAAAACGTTTTCTTGCATACTTCACAGAAGAAACGCATTCTCCTGACCTAAAGCTCATTATTCATACTATTAAAAAAGGACATTTTGAATAATGTTGTACTTGAAAAATATTCTAATATGAATATATAGGCCCTTAATACATTGCAAATAAAACGGATTTGTTCCTTGAAAAGATAAGATACCCCACATATTTAGATTTTGGCTTTGAGGTCGCCGCCGAAAAAAAATAATTCGATAAATAATTTTCAATTAAATGCGAGGATAAATTGTGAGTTATAGTCCCAAATTTATTTAACTACAAAAATATCAGATTGAGTAAAGGTTGGGAAAAGGTGACTATGTGAGTATCATTTGGGCTTAGAACTCATTTCAATCGTGACCCTTATACTGAAAAATTTCGTTTGAATTCTAACTTTCTTAAAATAATTATGATAAATTCATGTGAAATTACATTAACTCTGGAAATGGGAGTGCGGTAGAATGAAAACGATTAATCTTCGCTCCTTTAATAATTTCTGTTAAAGATTGCATTTGGCATTAAAGAATCGGGGTGGGGCGACTCGATATAAGAATTTAATTTATAGTATATATAAATTAGATTAGTGACAGATTTTTTAAATTTTGTAATTTCTTAACTATAATACAAAAAGAAAAAGTATTGGTTTGTCCGATGGGGGAAATGCGATTGTGGTTGTACCACCTGGTACAACCCTTTTTCATTTAAATTTATTTATGATAAAATTTGAGATTAGAGTGTGGTGCGACATAATATACAATGGGTTCACATATCAATACGTAGTTTATATTATATAGATATTCAACTAATTTTGTTCACAAACTATAATTTTCCATAAAAATAGGGCCGCCCCCCCCCCCACTCAGAGGGCTAGAGTGGGGAGGGCAGTACATGCAACCCCAACCCCACCGAATTGGCCAAGATACCAGAAGGGGATTGACATAATATAAAATTTATATATTAATTGAATTAATTTTGTTCACAAACTATGATTTCTCCATAAAAGTAGGACCGCCCCCCCCCCCACTCAAAGGATTTAGGTGGGAAGGGCAGTAGAGGTATTTGTCCCCCTCCCCCAATCGGCAAACAGGAAACGACATAATATAAAGATCGGTTAAAATATCAATATTAAGTTTTAATTATATAGATATTTAATTGATTCTGATAGCAAGCTGTGATTTCTACAAGTAAATTGAACACTTTCGGGTGGGGGGGGGGCGGGATTAATACCATCGCCCCCTCCCAAACCCACCAAATCGGCCAACATACTAGAGGGGGGGCGAAATAATTTTAAAATAGATTGAAATATAAATAATTAGTATATATTATTAATATAAGTAATGAATTCGTATACAAATTGTGTGAATTCTGTACTAAAATTCGTCCGCTCCCCCCCGGCCCTCCCCCTGGATCCGCCAGTGCTTGGTAGGGGGTTTTAAACCTAAAACCCCTGGTAGGGGGTTTCAAACTCAAAACCCCCTGGTAGGTGGTTTTAAACTCAAAACCCCCTTGGCTGTGCTAGGGCAAGTGATGGTTTAGTATTAAAATTTCCCCTAAAATAAACAAAGTAAAGCAAAAGATCAGTCACGAAACTCCAACCCCCCCCCCCCGGCTACGCCCATGCAGTACACCTATGGTCCAATATACCATCTCTATACTAATGGTCTAAAATCAAATCATCTATAGAATTATGAACTAATATCAAGCCATTTTTATCAAATCATCTGTGGACATATGGTCAAAATCATTTGTTGACTCGTAATCTAATATCGAACTAATTATTGACCTAAGCCTGACACCAAACCAGTTGTAGAAATATCAGTAAATATTACAATATTTTTGACCAGTTGGCTAATATCAAATTAATTGTAGGCCTACATTTATTTAACAAAGAAGTTGAGGTCCGGTACGTTTTTTGTTTGTGTTTTTAAATTCACATAGATCTGAATCTATATTTGACATGGAACCAGAGACCAAGATCTGAATCTATATTTGACATGGAACCAGAGACCAAGATCTGAATCTATATTTGACATGGAACCAGAGAACAAGATCTGAATCTATATTTGTCATGGAACCAGAGACCAAGATCTAAATCTATATTTTACATGGAACCAGAGACCAAGATCTAAATCTATATTTTACATGGAACCAGAGACCAAGATCTAAATCTATATTTGACATGGAACCAGAGACCAAGATCTGAATCTATATTTGACATGGAACCAGAGACCAAGATCTAAATCTATATTTTACATGGAACCAGAGACCAAGATCTGAATCTATATTTGACATGGAACCAGAGACCAAGATCTAAATCTATATTTTACATGGAACCAGAGACCAAGATATAAATCTATATTTGACATGGAACCAGAGACCAAGATCTAAATCTATATTTTACATGGAACCAGAGACCAAGATCTAAATCTATATTTGACATGGAACCAGAGACCAAGATCTGAATCTATATTTGACATGGAACCAGAGACCAAGATCTGAATCTATATTTGACATGGAACCAGAGAACAAGATCTAAATCTATATTTGACATGGAACCAGAGAACAAGATCTGAATCTATATTTGACTTGGAACCAGAGACCAAGATCTGAATCTATATTTGACATGGAACCAGAGACCAAGATCTGAATCTATATTTGACATGGAACCAGAGACCAAGATCTAAAACTATATTTGAGTAAAATGCATGTTGCACTTCAGAAATTCATTCTCCTGGCGTCTTTTTTACTCAAAGTATGGAGACGTCGAAGAGACAAAAAAAAATTATAAGGGCCATCTAAAATGGCGCTGAGCAAGCCGATATTAAAGTGTTGTTTTTTTTTGGTTTTTTTTTTACATTCGAGTTACATATTTTGTTGACAAACTATTATTTCTAAATAAATGTAGAACCCCCCTCCCCCTACTCAAAGGCTTTAGGTAGGATGGGCCAAGTGGGGGGCGGCTATCACCCTTTCTGACCCCCCCCCCCCTGGATCCGCCAGTGTTGGGTTGTCTATTGTTCTGTGTTGTTGACACATGTACCTATACATGTATCATGCATGCCAAACGATTGAGATTGGGATTCCTTTGAAAGTAACTGTCTTTCTTTACTTTGTACACTTAGTCATACATAGGTAGGCTTTCTGTTCATTAAAGAGAATATGATTTTTTAGCGGCCCCCGTAAGGGAAAAGCCGCTATTAGGTTTGTGCAAAATGTCCGTCTGTTCGTCTGTCACTCAGATTTCAAAAACTAGAAGAGAAATGAAAAATATTATTTCATAATGCGATGCGGCTTGCAAAGTTTAGGTGCAACGACTACTTTTTGTTTTCTTAAAGCAAACCATTAAGTTTATACAATTAATAATGCAAGCAATTTTTTTTCATAAAAATACACCAATTCTAAATTAATACATAAATGTAAGGGATACTATGTTACAATATGTTAAGAAAGAATGATAATATATTTATAAAATTTACAGGAAATGTTGTCAACAAATATAAATATTTGTTTTTTTTCCGTTCAACTAGCTGTTAAAATGAAAAGAAAACATGTACCATAGCCTGTGGAGAGATTTTCATACCATACTTTAGTACTTTGACTTTATAAGGAATGAATTCTATAAATGAAATGCTATAAGAACTTGGTGCATCAATGTTTATTAAACTTCGTCAGCTTTCTCGTATTAAAAAAAAGACATACTAGCTTGATTTAGTTCTAATCTAGATTTTCTACTCTAGATCTTGATTTTTTTACCTTAGATCTAGGTTTTTTACACTAGATCTAGATTTATATTCTAACTAAAATCGTTGTAGATTCTAGATCTAAAATTTCTAGGTCTAGTTTACAATGATACAGACTAGATCAATATCTAGAATTTCAGTTTCTAGAGCTACATCTAGACTTGAAGTGTAGATTTTTAGTTCCAAATTTCTAGATCTATATTGCAATGCTATAACATATTAAAACTATTCAACTATTTTTAAATTTAAAGTTCCTTTTAGTCTAATGATAGATTATCCAGGCCTTTTTTAATGTAAATGCTATCTAAATTATTTCAACATTTAGATGTTAGATCTAGATCTAGTAGACACTGATCTTAAGGTGGATAAATCAGAAGTTTATTTCAGGTAGATCTACATCCTTATTCTAGTTTCATTTAAATGCAAAAGCCAATAGCTCTGTTTATAACTGTGCTGGGACATCGAGCAGACGTCGCCGTAGTACAAGCTCGTTACTTGTTCTTTTTTTTTTTTTTTTATTACAGAACAATGCCGAAAGATTATCTAAAATCCCTAGTCTGACATATTGTACATATTCGGTAGTTGTCATGATGAAATGTGTAATACATTTCTTTAATAATAATAGGCTTTTAGTTTGTTATTAAGTTATGCAGGAGGTTTGGACTAGGAAGTATATTATCTTTAACTTTGAAGGAACATCCGAAACATGTAAAATATTTAACAAAAAAAATTTTTTTACAACGCCCAATGGGTCTTTAAAATATTATTACTTTTGACAATCAAAAGAAAATCACGTCTTGAATATTCCTTGCAAATAGGCGGATGCGATAGGAATCCGTCGGGGGCCGCCTGTGAGTTTGTGTTATCACACAAACTCTCTTATCTTATCTTATATAATACAGACGTTACTTCAAAAAAGAAGATGATTACGTCCTAAGCGTCATGCATTTATTCATGCATATAATCCAATGACTTAAATTCTGCCAAGTCACTGGTTTTCCTGGCTAGGTCAGGCAACCCATTCCATGCTCTAATAGCACTAGGGAAGAAGGAGTATTTGTACAAATTTGTCCTAGCATATGGGACGAGGAATGTGCCTTCATCTTTGTGTCTTTCAGAGTATTTTATTAAATTTTGTTTTTGTATTTGAAGATTATGGTTCAGTGTTTTATGTATAATTGCTACTTTACTTTTGAGTCTTCTGTCCTGAAGGCTTTTTAAATTTAGTGATTTTATTAAAGGTGTTACTCTAGTCAAATGTGAATATTCATTTGTTATGAATCTCACTGCTCTATTTTGTGTCTGTTCCAGTTTCTTAATGTTTTCTTGAGTTGAGGGGTCCCAAACGGAGGATGCATATTCTATTATTGGCCTAACCAAGGTTAAATAACATTTTAGTTTTATGTTCTTATTTGATTTATAGAAATTTCTTTTAATAAATCCTAATGCTTTGTTTGATTTTTTTATAATTTCATCAATATGTGGATTCCATGACAGTTTTTCATTTATTATAACACCTAGGTATTTTGCGTTTTTAGTCTGTGTTACTGGTTTGCCATGAATAAGATAAGTGGAATTAATTTGTTTTAGTTTTTTTTGTTACTCTTAACAACTGACATTTTTCTGGGTGAAAAAACATGCTCCAATTTGATTCCCATTTCTGTAATTCATCTAATTCTCTTTGTAAAATATCTGTGTCTTGTGTTGTTTTTATTGTTCTATATATTATGCAATCGTCTGCAAATAATCTGACTTTTGTTCCTGAAGTAATGCAATTTGGTAAATCATTTATGTAAATTAAAAATAGTAGTGGACCCAAGACTGTTCCTTGAGGTACACCTGAGTTTACTGTTATTGGTGTTGATTTAGAGCCATTTATTATTACAGTTTGTTCTCTCCCTATCAGAAACTCTCTTTGTAATCTGGTTACATTTATAATTTTGTGTAGTATTTTTTTTTCTTGTCGCATATGGTGACGACAATTGAGAACTCTTAGTTTGGGTTGCCTTTCGCCATCTTTGGCTTGAGAGACAAACCGTGTTTCTTTTGGTCCTGAATATTTCTGTTTTAAGCTACTTAACAGCCTCAGCCATATTGCCTTGGATCTAGTCTGGGGTTTTAGTCTTGGCGTTACCCATTCCAACGTTGGGTTTATATTGTCGGTACTGGTATTACTCTTGACAGTGTTGTCGTCATCTTTACCAGTGTTGACGTTTAGAAGTTCACGACAGTCCTTGATTGCCATTGTCCAAGTTGGTGTTCAATCACAGTTTCTAAAGTATCTTAATACAATGAAGAATCTTTGGTGCAAGTTGTGAAACAGTTGATATTGAAGTCACCGTTGCGTCCCTGTTGTTATACAACATTATAAAAACGGCTTATTACATTAATATTCTTGAATAAGTTACAATGAATTCATAGTTAGCTTTAATTTATCATTATTCATATTTTTCATGTCAATATCGTGTAAATATCATAGTATTAAATTCCCACTTTTATTCTAAATCATCATTCACACAGTCTATTACCTTATGTACGACTGTAAGCGCATGGGTATGTCTCTTAGGCTGAACTTAGAGATGAATAGTATTATAACTCAGAAGAAACATCATTCTGCTCAAATTAACCTACAATTATTATAATTAAAATTATAATTGAATTATATTTACATTTATGATTATTTACTAATAATGCATAACGAAAGTTCTAACCCAAACCCCAGTTCATACCATACAGTCATTTAGACAATCCACATAGTTTTTGTGTGTTATTCGGCTTAGCGTCTCAGCAAACAAAATGGTTATTCCTACAGCAGTATAATTAGTTAGTAACATACCTAACAACCAAATATATGACTGTTCACTAAAGTGCAATAACATTTCTATGTAAGTTTACATTGAACTGCAAAATTAACGGAAGACAATCATCTCAAGAATATCAAATTAGTAGACCTACTTTTGTAGGAGAAACTGAACTTTATGGCTGGGGGAAAGATGCGTGGAAATTCAACGATTAATCCATACTACACCTGCCAACTTTATTAGAGCGAGGCCTGTTTGACTTCATCATTAAAAGAAAAATGTCATCAAATCAAATGTCAGTGTTTTCTAAAATTGTATTTGTATTTAAACACTGGAAGAGTCTAGACAATAATTAAACATTACTGAGGTAACATAAAGTAATTGTGGAGTAGAGAAGTAAGATCTTCCATCTCAGTACAAGCTTAAACAAATACATCATTCACTAAAAAATAAGCGCTATCACGCATAGCACTATGAAAGCCTCCTGAGTAACGAGCTAGCAAGTGAAACTGAAACTAGTAAAGAAATTAAGATATCAATTCAATAGCTTTCAAAGCCTTTCTCTCAAGGAAATAAAAATTAAAAGTAAATAAAGTGATAACAGTGTGCCTTTTATTGAAAACACAGGGAATATCATGCAGTTTATTATATTACACAATATAACAAAAGGTCTACTTTTGAGTTACAAAGTGTATTATCTACTTATGCTGCTACTTTCACAGCTTGTCAAAAGGAGGCCTGTATTAAGACCTATCATTCAAAACCTTTTTTAAATTAGTAATTAATTTCAACTCTCCTGTTTATGTCTGACACGTTTTCACAACGCCTCGAGCCTACATTATGTTTGTTAACAGCTCTATATAAATTAAATTATTATTATTATTATATTGTACAATCACGAAGATATTAACAGAACATTGATACGGCTAAAGACTTAGTTTAAAAATGTCGACAATAAGTGAGGATCATCTACGTACTGTCATGTTTGCCTACACCAAAGTGCTGAGTCCCAGCGCGCAGGTTATCGCCATCTTTGCAAACTTTCTAAATGTCATTACATTCTGCAAAATTGGACTAAGAGACAGTGTGAACATCACATTCCTGCTTCTGTCCATTTCAGATCTGGTCTACGTGGCTCTGGATACCTGTCAGGGCATCGCCTCTGTGATCGCTCTGTCTCCGTGGCAAAATGATCTCCCAGTCAGCATGATCACCGTGGGTGTTATTATACAGTTTTACCAATATATCTTTCTGGATGCTTCCACCTGCATGGAAACTTACCTGGCCATTACCAGATGCTGCTGTGTTGCCATGCCCCTTAGATTTAAAAACATTTTCACATTCCAAAGAACTGTGTAGATCAATGCCGTTATATTAATGTGCAACACTGTCTTTAGAATCCCCATTCTCTCTTCCTATAATCTGACATGGCAAACCAATCCATTCACTAACCTCACAAAACTCGCTTTCTATCCCTACAGCAGCTTTCAGATATTGAACTTTATCGAACTGGTCGTGGCTAGAACTGTCTGCCTGGTCATAGTTCTCCCATCTCCACGGTATGTTCTATTATCCTGGCTAGATCCTTGATACAGGCTTCACTGAATCGTAAACGAATGACCAACGCTACCATGGCGATGTGAACAAGAACAAGAACCAAGTGTTAAAGGCAAAAGAGGTCCAGCTGGTCAAGGCTGTGACCCTTGTGTTAATGCTCTTAGGGTTTCTACAACTGATTCTGTCTTTGTTCTCTCTGGCCCAAGCAGCAATGCCCGAGCTTTTCCCAGGCAGGAAGTACAGGAATATCCATGGTGTGATCACTTTTGTTGTTAACCATCTGATCCTCTTACATTGTGCTTATAAAATAGGGATCTATTATTAGTTTAACACTCGATTTAGAGCTATAGTCAAAATGTTGCTCCATATTCACGTGTAAGCAGATATTATCTTACCTTATCTTATAGATTACAGACGTTACTTTAAAAAAAAGAAAATAATTACGTCCTACGCATTTCACGTGTCAATCTAGTCATGCATGTTAATCAATGAATACAACTCTGTTAAGTCCTTCCTGGCTGATTCAGTCAACCCATTCCATTCTCTAATGGCACTGTGGAAGAAGGAGCACTTCAGGGGCGGACTGGCTATATGGGCAAATGCCCGGTGGGCCGGTACCAAATGGGCTGGTCTGGTCGCGACCAAAGAAAAAAAATTCAACTTTAAAAAAAAAAGCGACAGCAGCAAGACACAAAGGCCCGAACACTTTTATATATATATATGTATATATTATTATTATTACAATTAATTTTGTTTGAAATCCAACAAGAATATCCAAAAAAAAAAAAAAAAAAACACTATACACTGTACGCATTATCATTTGCAAAACGTTAGACCGTACTTTCTGCTATGCTCGAGCGGCCTGGACTACTTTGATGTCTTCGAAGTTGTGTTTGGCCTAATCATTTTGCTGGTCGGCATGAACCTTTGAGGCACTCCCATTTTTTTGCTCCTTCCCTCCCCCGTCTTTTAATGGTTCCAATGAAATTTAACCAAAAAGAGGGATGAGAGAGGTTAAGTTAGAAAACATTGATATAACGCAGCAAAAAATAAATAAAAATAGGTGCAACAATTAGCTCTTTAACAATACTTAATATAAATTAACTTTAACACATACACACAGCCGCGAAATTACAAACTACCCAACTTATTCACAGCTCAATATGGGTATAAAGCTTTCTTTTTGTTTATTTTTAAAAACATAGATTTAAAAATACTACACTTAAGGTTTAGAAAAAAATTTATTTAATTAAAAAATGAATCTAGATCTAAATCAATTTATATACTATTATAATTAATGGCAAACTTATGCTTAGTATGAAGTCATTAATGATGAAAAATATTACAATAATTTATATAGCGCTGTCACATCCGATATTTAATGAAAGGAGATTTACGTTTTAAATAATGGGTCATGGTATATTCATATACAAATCGCTTTTTTGAGAATGTACTAGGACGAAGCAAGAGCTTTTCACATTAAGTAAGTACCTCTCTAACCGTTCTGCTTTCTCTTATCTTTTAATGGAATGGGTTGCCTGAGTCAGCCAGGAAAACCAATGATTTAGCATATTTTAAGTCACAGATCAACATGCATGACTAGATTGACACATGAAATGCGCAAGACGTAACAATCTTATTTTTTGAAGACACGTCTGTAATCTATAAGTAATACCATTTTCTACCAGTCGCTGGACTCCATTGAATAGCTGATTTGGTTTTTGAATTTTTTTAGCGGAAGAGTAGCAGGATAATTGCACTGTAGACAGGGCCGGTCCTAACAATTGCGGGGCTCTATACGAAACTGATTGCGCGGGGCCTACTCTGGGTGGGAATACGGATAATAAGTGAAAATTAAGATTTTGGTTTAGAAAAAAAATCGACTTTGAATTTTATTCATCCTTTACTAAATACAAAATTGCGATCAAATTAACTTTACTTTACGAACCTTGCAACATATACCAGTGACTATAAAAGTAAAGAATTGAAACTTCCGATTCAGGTGAAAATTCGCCTGATTATTATTATTTTTTTACATGAAAGCTGACAATGCCTTTTTTCTTTTATCGCGCGTAGGATTGGCGTTTACCGCAATGAATAACACCCACAGATGAGATTTTGTCTATTTTTCAGGAGATTTTTATGAGTTTTCAGGAGATTTTAATAAATTTGGGAGATTTCCAGGAATTTTTCGCATATATATTTTGCAACTTTATTACTACACCTAGCCTATGAAAGCGCGGGGCCCACTGCGACCGCATAGGTTGCAGTGGCGTAAGACCGGCTCTGACTGTAGATACCTCAGAATATGCATTTTTAATGCTTAATATAACGGAAATTATGCTTGGTTCCGGGGCTTCGTCCAGGATCCCACTGGGGTGGGGGGGGGAGCTGTCAGTGCTCCCCCAGACTCCTTAGCTGCCCTTTGGCGGTGTGTACTGTCTTTCCACTAATTATAGGAAGAGAGTATTCTAGGCTAGAAAAAAACGTTTGAAAAAATGAAAGATCAGAATGTAATGAAGATTAGTTACATATACACACACACTAATATATATATATGACAATATATGACATGCCATTTGTGGGCCGGTTTATAGGGTAATGCCCGGGCCGATTTTGATACCCAGTCCGACCCTGGAGATTTTGTACGAATTTTTTCTTGCATAAGGAATAAGAAATGTGCCTCTATCTTTGTGTCTATCTGATCTGTCTATTAGTTTTTGGTTTTCTTTAGTAAATATAGCTACTTTACTTTTTATTTTTTTGTCCTGAAGTGTCTCTAATAGTGATGGTACTAATGGTGTTACTCTAGTCAATTTGGAATATTCATTTTGTTATAAATCTCACTACTCTATTTTGTATTTGTTCTAGTTTCTTTATGTTCTCTTGAGTTGAGAGATCCCAAACAGAGGATGCATATTCTAATATTGGTCTAGCTTAAGTTATATATCCTTTTAGTTCTGTGGTCTTGTTTGATTTGTAAACATTTCTTTTAATAAACTCTAATGTTTTGCTTGATTTTGTAAATAATTTCATCAATAAAGGGATTCCGTGATCACTTTTCATTTATTATTACACCTAGATATTTTGAGTTTTCAGTCTATGTAACTGGTTTACCATGATTGAAGTGAGTAGTCTTTATCAGCGGCCCCCGCAAAGGGGAATAGACGCTATTAGTTTTGTGTGGTCTGTCTGTCCGTCAGTCCCGTTTAGATCTCAGAAACTAGAAAAGAAAATGAAAATCAGACATCATGATATTTTAGATCGTTCAAAATTCTGATGCAACGGCTACATTTTTCTTTTCCGAAAGTAAACCATTTAATTTTTTAAAATTATCTATGCGAGCAGATCATTAAAAAAAATAAATAATAAACCACTTTTAAATGAAAAACTTCAGGCAGGAGAGGTTAGTTTTTTGTTTTTTTTAAATGTAACAGATTTCTTCATTAATAACTCAAGCTAATTAGATTTTTCTAGGGCTTTTGACAAAGTTCACCACCGTACTTTGCTTAAAAAATTAAAATATTTTAGCATTGATGCATCATGGATTAAGAATTTTCTGATAGGGAGAGAACAAACTGTAATAATAAATGGATCTAAATCAACACCAATAACAGTCAACTCAGGTCTAAATAAATTATTGCTTTTATATAGCGCTACTTTCATGCTCATAACATGCTCAGAGCGCAATGGCCCAATCTCATTTGTGGACCAGTTGGGGGGTGGGGGGTGGAAGGGAAACTGGGAGAAGGTTTTCTGTGCTGTCTTAAGGCGCTCAGTAAACACAGCTCTGTTCGAGTCGGGTGTCGAACCTCGAGCCGCTTCATAGTTAGCCAAGACAAGCCAAGTTCAAGCGTACTTAGCCTCTCAACCACTCTTCCTACGAAGCTCAATGAACAGTCTTAGGTCCACTAGTTCAGGTGCATTAGTTCCAGAACAAAAGTCAGATTTTTTTTAGACGAGCATAATATATAGAATAATAAAAACAACACAAGATAGAGACATTTTACAAAGAGAATTAGATGAATTACAGAAATGGGAATCAAATTGGAGCATGTCTTTCCACCCAGAAAAAAATCCCCATATTGATGAAACTACCAAAAATCAAACAAAACATCATGGTTTATTAAAGAAATTTCTATAAATCAGATAAGAACATAAAATTAAAATGCACTAGCGAATCCAAAACTTTTGAGTTAAGGGGGGTGGGGCGATTTTTTTCAAAAGCCTAACGCCCAGTAAACCCTAACACTATGCATAAACGTGTGTACATATTTACATATACATATACATATATATATATATATATATATATATATATATATATGATAATTTTAAAAAGCAGTGTTTCTAAACCTTCGGTAAGAAAAAAAACAGCCATGTCTTTCTCTTTACAGCTAGGGAGGACAATTCAAGTGGACCAATTAGATTTTACACTAATTTTTTTGCTTTTTTAGGATTAAACTATAAATTGTGTGAAATCGTCACAAAGTTATTTAACTAGAAAAATATCAGATTAAGTAAAGGTTGTAAAAAGGTGAGTATGAAAAGAATATTTGGGCTTAGAACTCATCTCAATCGCTACTCTCATATTGAAAAATTTCGTATGAATTCTAAATTTTCCAAAACAAAGTCTTTCTTAAAATAATTATGATAAATTCATGTGCAATTACATAAACTCTGTCGCCATATTTGACTAATCTGTTTAAAAACGTCATGATTTCGTTTGGAAAGGGGAGGGGGCAGTAGAGTGAGAACTATAAATCCTCGCTCCTTTTTATAATTTCTGCTAATGATTGCATTTTGCATTAAAGAATAGGGGGTGGGGCGACTCAATATAAGAATTTAATTTATAGCATATGTCACGTACACTGTATCTATATTTAGCCATAGTCTATATTTAGCTTGTCGGCAGAATTTTAGCTACCTCGGGATTTTCCATCACGCAGCAGGATTATGTTTTGAAATAAATGATTGGTTTAAAGTATTAATTATTGTACTTTGAGCTGCATTTATTGGTTGGCCTTGCAGCGGAGAGATGTTGGTCACGTGATAACGCTCTAGAGCCCGGGAAGGATTCTAGATTGCGGCAGTCTTGTGTGGAATGTCAGGGTGGGATTTCAGATTAGCTAGGGTATGATATTACGGTCCCGTATCCCCAGCCTGAACAGAGTAACACAAGAACCTAAAGGTAATAGCATGTAAAATACAAACATTGAATAACAGTTATTCAACTGAACATTTAGTGAATAACAACAGTTGTCAACAGGAACAATATTAAATTATACATAGTTGTAATTTTCAAACATATTTACATGTACATCAGTATTATTGAGGTTAGCATTTGAGTAATAGTTAGTCTAGTGTCACACCAACAAGTTTCCGTAACACACCTTCACGCTCACACTCCATCTCGGCGCCCAACAGAACCTCAACTCCCTACACATCAACACCGATAGTTACTACACAACTCCAAGGGCAGAAAGACGACACACTTTCCCATAGCCCAAGCCTAACACCCTGAAACGAAAAGAAAACCTAGATCTAGCGATGCCGCTACAAGAAAGAACTTTTTCAATAGCGACACCCGTACGAAAGATCAGCTTACTTAAAAAACTATGTACTTACGTACCCTTACAAGGGCAACCAAAAAACACGCTACCCAGCTCACAAAAGCAGCTCTCTCTCTCTCTTGCGGGAACTAAGGATGACGTAAACACACACACACACACAATATTCTAGACAACAAAACGCAATTAAAAGAAACTACTTCCTATACGCTAAAACACCAATATTAAATGCAAAGAAAACTTCAAGCGCGCACGAAGGATTCTAGATTGCGGCAGTCTTGTGTGGAACGTGTTAGAGATAACATGTACAAGTGTATAGTGTTAGAACTCAATTATATTATTGTGTAGATCATTGATTCCATTCAAGTACATTTAACCATTGTAATTATTTGTGAATAGCTTTTCCAAGTTCTGAATTAAAGTAATTGTTTTAGACGAAGAGAAGTTACTTCATTGAATATTTATTAACATACTTAGATCGTTTTGTCAACCAGTAACTTCTAGATGATCCTCTTATCAACTGGCAACTTCTAGATGATCTTCTTATCACTTAGCAACTTCTAGGTGATCATCTTTTCAACTGACGATTTCTGAATCCTCGGCAATAACGATCATTGATTGTGCTTCAACGTGACATCTAACATCATAAAAGATCGTAACATCTAGCACTATTGATGATCGCAACAGCATATATAAATTATATTAGTGACAGATTAATTTTTCTTTTAATTTTGTAATTTTTTTAAACTAAAAGAAAAAAAGAAAAAGTATCGCCCCTCCCACCTGGTACAACTCTTTTTCATTTAATATTTACTAATCATAAAATTTGA
Source organism: Biomphalaria pfeifferi (assembly GCA_030265305.1). NCBI lineage: Eukaryota > Metazoa > Mollusca > Gastropoda > Planorbidae > Biomphalaria > Biomphalaria pfeifferi. The sequence continues at coordinate 1,660,988 of JASAOG010000152.1, forward strand.
GATTAGAGTGTGGTGCAACATAATATACAAATGGGTTCAAATATTAAAATGTAGCTTATATCATATAGATATTCAGCTAATTTTGTTCACAAACTATGATTTCTCCTTAAAAATAGAAACGGACCCCCCCCCCCACTCAGAAGGCTAGAGTGGGAAGGGCAGTAGGTGCAATCGCACCACCTCCCCATCCCACGGAATCAATCAAGATACCAGAATAAAAATTATATAGTAATTCAACTAATTTTGTTCACAAACTATGATTTCTCCATAAAAGTAGAACCACCCCCTCCACTCAAAGGGTTTAGGTGGGAAGGGCAGTAGATGTACTCGCCCAACCCCCACCCAATAGGCCAACAGGGGAACGACATAATATAAAGATCGGTTAAAATATTAATAAGTTTTAATCATATTGTGACGATACGTAAACGCTTGCATATAAAAGTTTCATTTGTTCATTTAAAGCGTTCGAGAGAAAAGTTTGCTGTTAGAATTTAATTTTATTTCCCTTTTATTACTCATCCCTGGACCAACTTGACCAGGGGTATTAAAGTGAGAAAACTCATCCAGGATGACCTTCGTCCATCTAACTACCCCCCTCCTTGCGTCCAGCGAGCTGGGCAGCGAGATTGATATGTGCACTACCCCATTCTCCTCAGACAGGACACATCCGCCCATAAAAAGAATAGCGTTCGCTCAACAACAGAGTCAGGTAGTGACATCTTCCCGTCCAAGCAGAAAAAATAACTTTCCTAATTGCCATCTTAGTAACTCCTGACCTGATTACAGGTTTAGATAGGGCCCCTTTGGTTAGCTTAATAAAAATTCAAGTTCTATTCTACTGGACGCGGGTACATTAGGAATTTAGAAGCTTTAATCCCATTGGGTCAAGCATGAATGTTATTTTAAAATAAAATTCAGAATACCTCGAATCCATTGGACCGGCACTAGTGGCTATGCTAATGATTTCAAGTCCCAATCTATATAAGAGTGGACTTAAACTCTAACAGACGCTCACACCCACCAGACAGATTTCTGTATTTAATAGGCAAGGCTGGAACTTAGCTTCCCTCGTAAAGCCGCCTATAGTTTAAACAACCGTGGTAGGTTGCTCTTGTTTATATAAGTCTTTTATATGTATTATTTTGTACATTCATTAATACTATGTAAATATGTAACCTTTTATTTTATCTTCAACACATTGTTTATTATCGATGGGCTATGTTCACGCCTATTTTAATTATTTAATTATTTTCCTCAACAAAGTGTTGAGATGATTTAATCTAGATCTACTGGGGCGATCGGATCTTTTACAAGATCCCGAATCATATACTCTCTTACTAGATCCATGAATATGTTTTGCTGTATAACATGTCAGTTTATGTTAGTGACGGCATGTATTATACCGCATCTGTTTATCGTTGTCTATGGCATTTAGTCATTGTAATTTTATTTATATTCAACCTCACTATGTTGTGAATAAGATTTAATTAATGATCATATCAGTCCCTACCCCTTTAAAGCTACATATTAACCACATTAATTATAAATGATTTATACAACATTGCCCACTAGAGAGGTATGCAACTCTCTTCTTTTCTGTCGGTTTCATTATCATGTGTGTTGTACACATTCAAACATGTTGCTTACCTGTATGACGTTTTCTAAATACGTCATGAAACAGGTCCACTGGTTATATCCCTTTTTTTTATTTTATATAACATTGAAGTTCATAAGAGAGTTCCTACCTACTGCCATGAGGAAGTTTCTAAGTGCTTTTTTCTTTTCAGCCTGGTTGTTATTGGTGGTTCAATATTACGCACACTAGACGTGCAGTCTTTTCACCACTAGATCTGCACTGTCTACACCTGTAAGATCATCAGCTTCGACTGGGTCTGCAGCGTCACCAAACCTGAGCCTACAACGCCTAACACCCCCCTCCTCTGTCAGCGAGAAGGAATCTCAGTAGTGCCCACTACAAACGGCCTAAAGCTCAGTGCCCACTACCCATTGCCTACGGTCCAGTGCCCAGATACTTGTCCAGTGATCAGCGCCTACTGCCCAGCGTAAACTGCCCAGTTTCCGGCTCCAGCTATCCGCTGCCCAATATCTACTACCCACTACCTACGGCCCTGAAAATACACTTCCCACCTTTTGCTACAGACGTACTCCTCTTCGAGTCAAGCCTCATCTCTCTACAAGAAGATCAGCTCCGATTCCTTCCTGCATCTACCAGACGAGTCCAGCGGTCAACCGACCAGCAAAGAAAGATAAGAAACGAAAGTAGACACTTATCCACTCCTTCATAAGCAATCAATGATGAAATTAATCCATCAAAGTCATTGTTAACACACTACAAAAGCTAGTAGTTATATTCTTGTTGTAAAATTAAACTATTCTTATATTCAACATATAGGCTGTTCATTCGTTCTCATTGTTAGCTCGTAGTGTGCCTGTTCAAAATTTACTTATGTGAGCGGGGAAAAACTCAAAATTACTTCCCTCTAGAGTAAACGAACCATAACTATTTGATATATTAAAAACCTCGCCACACATATAGATATTTAATTGATTCTGTTAGTAAGCTGTGATTTCTACAAATAAATTGGAACACCCCCCACTCGAAAGTTTATGGGGGGGGGGGGGGGGGGGAGGCGAGGGATTGATGTCATCGCCCCCTCTCCACCCCACCAAATCGCCCAACATACTGGGGGGGGGGGGCGAAGTAATCTAAAAAAAAAAGGGTGAAATACAAATAATTAGTATATATTATAACATAAAGAACAAATTCGTATACAACTTGTGTGATTTCTATACTAAAATTCGTCCGCCCCCCCCCCCCCCCGAACAGGCTCGGCCGAGTGGGGGGTCGATAGTCACTACAGCCCCCACCCTGGATCCGCCAGTGCTAAAATGTTATTTAACCTTGGTTAGGTCAATAATAGAATATGCATCATCTGTTTTGGACCCCTCAACTCAAGAAAACATTAAGAAACTGGAACAGACACAAAATAGAGCAGTGAGATTCATAGCAAACAAATATTCACATTTGTCTAGAGAAACACCTTTAGTAAAATCACTAAATTTAGAAAGCCTTCAGGACAGAAGACTCAAAAGTAAAGTAACAATTATACGTAAAACATTGAACCATAATCTTCATATGCAAAAACAAAATCTAATTAAATACTCAGAAAGGCACAAAGAATCAATGATTCCTCGTTCCATATTCCAGGACAAATTTGTACAAATGCTCCTTCTTCCCTAGTGATATTAGTGCTGGGAATGAGTTGCCTGAGATAGCCAGGAAAACCAGTTACTTAGGAGAATTTAGGTAATTGGTTAATATGCATGACTAAATGCATGACAAGTAGGACCTAATCATCTTTTTTTTGAAGTAGCGTCAGTATTATATAAGATAAGATAAGATAAGCTTCATATATAGATTCGCGCGTTGGTACAAAAATTTTCATCTAAGGTCACACTGGAAAACGTAACAACATATCATTATAAAATATATTTTCCATTTATTTACTAACTTACGGAATGAAATACTGATTCAAATGTTGTTTTTAAAAAAAGAATTTTTATATGAACTTCATTATAGTTGTAAGTTTAAAAAAAAACTAACTACTTTTATAGCGCGCAGTTTTGACATACCCTCATTATACACTTGACAATAATCTAAATTAGACTAAATAGAGGCCAAATTTAGGTCTAGATTTAGATTCAAACGTATTAAAACAATCTGCACAAAATTGTACATACTATTTAAGAAATAGCTTATCTTTTAACTATTACTCACCAGTATGCCTACTAATCCTGATCATAACCCCCCCCCCCCCCCCCCCCCACGTCTATGCTCATGTGTAATTTGCTTTTTTTATATGGAATAGGGCGTTTGTAGCTTCAAACCCCGCTGGAGGGGGGGGGGGGGTTTATACTCAAAACTATCTGGATGGGGTTGTAGCATATATCCCACTGGAGGGGCTTTTTAAACACTGATGTATGCTTTTGTCTTATATTGAAGACGGCTTTTATCGTAAATAAAATTTCGGCTATGCTCTTGGAATTAGGGGATGGTCGTTTGCATTTTATGTTTTGTTTTTTGTTTTATAGAAGATAACCATAAACCCCATGGAAGGGGATTTTAAACTCAAAAACCCCTTGGCTGCACTGGGGCAAGGGATGTTTTAATACTAAAATCTCCTCTAAAAATAAACAAAATCAATGCAAAAAATCAGTCACAAAGTTCCACTCTTCCCCCCTGGCTACCCCCATGCATCAGACATATCATTTCTTTTGTTATGTTACATTAAAATAATTATTTTTTTCAACATTTGTTAAACGCTTAAAGTTTTATATTATCTGGGGATATTTCTATTTTAAATTTATTCACAAAACATGTGGCGAATTAAGCCTTTCCGCTGGCTGGAGTTAGCTATCAAAGCCATGTGCTTTAAGTCATTTTACATTATTCTCTTGCTGTCTCAACATCCTCAAATATCGAAAATGTATCAAAATCCACTTGAAATGATTTCCATGGAAACTGCGGAGTTTGGGAGAAAAGAGATAGAGTGAGACAGACAGACAATCTGATAGATAGATAAATAGATAGATAGATAGATAGATAGATAGATAGATAGATAGATAGATAGATAGATAGATAGATAGATAGATAGATAGATAGATAGATAGATAAGCTGGTTTCATTTAAATTTCAAATTCAACATCAAAGGGAAACAAACTCTAAACAAAGGAGGTCACTTTCGGATTAAATAATCTCCCCTGCTGTGCTACAACAAGCTCAGGCCGTGCAGCCAACGCAAACAACAAAAAAGGGAGAGCAAGCCAGAGTTCACATAAATGTGTACAACATAATGGCGTAGTTAGGCAAGAGTTACCGACTCCTGTCTGTTGACCCCATAGTTAGCGACCCCTGTTCGTGAATTTCCGCTGGATGCCTACAGTGCTCTGTTGGAGAGCCGAAAGTCTCTCGGAGAGAACCAAATGAACATTTCAATGGAATGGACAAGTTCTCATTAGCCAGTAGCCAAACTAAACAGAATAATGGACCTCCCTGCGATATTGTCTTCATTTTGAAACCGTTGTGAGAACCTCTAAGCTCAATTTATTTTCACAAATTACGCAAAAAAGTATTTCAACTTTTTTTTTGTTTTGGCCGGGAGAAAGGGGAATAGACATTTAAACAAGAAAAATATTGTTAAAATACTAAAATACGAAGTGTAATTAACATATACAATTAGTTTGGAACAGTCATGTCATTAAATTTGCAATAGATCTAGACCAACAACAATAAATCTGTGCGATTAGAAATAGTTTTACCCATTGTTTTTGTTTGGCACTGTTCCATACTTAAAGCCTTTTCCCTACGCTATGAGCCTAGCACTTCTCTAGACTAGTTGGGACAATGGGGGTGGGTGTGAAGAAAGAAACGTATATCTTGGTGAATTTTACCGTAATCGCTTTTTAAAAGCATTTTTTTTAAAGGCTGTGGGGGAGGGGGAAACGATCTGAATTTGAACTCGTGGCTCAAGCATCACCATGCCGTCGTGCCGACCACTCTGCTAGAGAAGTGCATATGAAAATAGAAGATTGTATTTACTTTAAGGTGGTGACCTATAAAAGGGTCTAATTCAGCTTTTACCACCAATTCATTGAAGTACTATTGCTTTCCCTTCTTTGAGTTATTAAACAAAAAAAATATCACCAATAGTTAATTAACTAATTGGTTATTTTTTAAAATTGATTCTTGTGTTGTCAGGTAAAAGAAATAATAGTGCAACATTTCAGCTTGATGTGAGATTGGATGTCCGAGAAATAACGTGTACAAACTTTTTACCAGACAGACAGAGTAAGCTGATATAAGCTTTAAAAAGAAAAGAAAGGATTGGCGATGAATGTTGGCATTAAAGTATATTCTGACCTGGAAAATGGTTAACCATGGGTCAAATGTCCACGAATGACCTATTGACATAAAACAGTGATGCCCAGCCTAGTGCCTGTAGGGCTTATGAGAACAGTGCTATCTGGGATTTTTCTCCCCCCTCCCCCTCAGACCATATATATGATATTTCGAAAAAAACAACAAGGCCATAATAATTGAGTGGCTGCTTGATAAGCAAACAATAGGGCTAACATGACACATCAGTTGTGGTATTTCATTATATCCATCGGTAAATACTGCCAATGGTTGAACACGTTCACTATTGCTGATCAGAGTTGACACGGATGGTTTATTTCATCAAGCCACCACAAATGGAGGCGCTGGAATACTCATGGAATGGTCCGATGGAGAAAAATTAGAAAAATCCTTTGCAACTGGTGAGCTCTCCGACAGCCAAAGAGCAGAAAGTGAAGCACTACCACACTAGTCAATCATCCAAGTATCACGTAGAGCCAGATTGACTTTCTACCCAATGCGAAAACATTACAAAGCTTGGAAAAGACTCCTCCTATGTGACACGACTCATCACAGCACTTATAAATTTCAACAACAGCAAAAATAGATACCAGCACATATTGAACTGGAAGAAAATGAGAAGGATGACTTGCCAAGTGTGGGAGAACAAAAACTTAATTGAATATTGCACTTCATCCGGAAGAAATGAAGAAACTAATAGTGAAAAATATAAACGAGAAAGGGAAAAGCTCTCATCCAAATCACAAGAAAGACGACGCCAATTATAAGCTATCTCGACATGATCTAAGTCTTATTTTTCACCTCAGAGCACAAATCAACAGAATTAAACAACTAACGAAATCTACCCTTGTGGAACGACACCAGAGAATTCTGACCACGTTCTTTAAAACTGCATTCTTTATCAAGAAGCCCGAATAAGACACTAGACACAAAATATCTTTACGGAAAGAAAACTATATGGAGCGCTGTTTGATTTGGAAACCAATGCGCAGTTCATCTCGTATATTGGTATAGTCATTTGAACGCTCTAACAAAATAATGAGAACGAGGAGGAAGACTTATGTATATAACCTGGTATTGGGAGTATATATTTATTTATAACAATCTGGCCAGGGCCAGTAGTGCTTTTGGACGCCTTCGGTCGAGAGTGTGGCGAAATAAATCGCTCCGCATGCCTACAAAAATCAATGTCTACCAAGCAGTGGTTCTCTCAGCTCTTCTATGTGGATCTGAGGCATGGGTATTATACAGAAAACAACTAAGATTACTTGAACGCTTTCACCAAAGATGCTTGCACTTCATCATTGGAGTGCAAGCACTACAAACAACTATGACCTTGCGAACGCCGGTATGGACAGTATAGAGGGACTTCTTATGGTCCGACAGTTACGCTGGGCAGGGCACGTATCCCGTATGGGGGACGAACGTATGCCAAAAGCAGTGTTTTTTGGTGAGCTGAAAAGCTGTCGAAGTAACAGAGGTGCCCCGCGGAAGCGCTTTAAAGACCAGCTTAGGCGCCAACTTGCTTTAACTGACAAAGAAGAGAGCACCTAGTGGCATGCGGCTTCAGAAAGAGACAGCTGGAGGGCAATTATGAAGGCCGCGAGATTCACGAGGACAGACGTAGACGGCGAAAAGAAAATCTAAATCGACCACCGGCGGTCAATGGTTATACCTGCGCTATCTAATGCAAAATATGTAGGTCACAGCTGGGGCTGCGAAGGGACGGGAAGTACTGCATTCCTCATTAATCTTCGGGCTCGAAGACCAGCGTTATTGTTCTTGTTTTGTTTGTTACGTTACATTTATTTGGATGCATACCTTAATGTTGTTACTTGTCCGAAGAGTAATCGCTGTTAAACATTACTTGCTAATACTGGCATTGAGCATATTTAAACATGTGTCCCTGCATAGCTTGTCTCCGCTAATTTCGCGAACTCTGCCACAACTCTCATTACTGCTTTGAGTATTTTTTGCCAAAACTAGATCTAGGGATTTAATCAACGAATGATTATTAACATCCCTTTTAAATTATTCCCTTCTATTTTAAATCTCGAATTACGTAAGTCCACGGTTCTAATGTTCACCAACCGTCCAATAGAAAGGAAAGATCTGTGAATTCGGCTTGGTATTATTTGAGAACCTCTAGAAAATATTTTACGTCCTTTTTTTTTTCTTCATAATTTAATTTTTTTCCTCTACTCTTTTTGTTTTTACTTTTTCCTAGTAAAATTAATATTCTAATAATTAGAACCTGGCCCCACTAATTAATATCCTCTCCTAATTAATGAAGTAGACTGACGCCTCTGTTCAATATCTTGAATACCCATAAATGTTCACTGTGTGTTCTCTTGACCGGGTGTTCAGTCTCGACTGAAAGGTGTACAAAACCCTGTCAGCGCCTCACTTGCGTGGTTCTCAAACAAACAATAAGTTCCATTTAGAAAATAGAATGCCTAGGTATTCATTTGATTATAAAGAGGTGAGGGGCGGCCCAACGATTCAATTATGTTCGTGGGTCATAAGTTTAATAGTGTTCAAGTTATCAGTTTAATGGAGCTAAATTCATCAGTTTCATGAAGCCAAAGTCATCTGTTTAATGGAGCCAAAATGATCAGTTTAATAGAGCCAAAGTCATCTGTTTAATGGAGTTAAAGTGATCAGTTAAATGGAGCCAAAGTCATCATTTCAATGGAGCCTAAGTCATAAGTTTAATAGTGTTCAAGTAATCAGTTTAATGGAGCTAAATTCATCAGTTTCATGAAGCCAAAGTCATCAGTTTCATGGAGCCAAAGTCATCAGTTTAAAAGAGCCAAAGTCATCAGTTTCACGGACCCAATCAGAAACATGTAGTACAGTGATGCCCAATCTTATTTGGTCTGCGGGCCATTTTAATTTTTGGCATTCGTGTCGCAGGCCATATCTCCAAAAAGAAATAAAAAATACAATAAGCTTCTTGAAATAGTTTTATTTGTGGAACTACTTACATAAATTAATGTGATGCATGAAGTTTATCCAAAACCATCTTCTGAATATCTGGCTGCATAGATGAAACACCAAGTCGGAGCACTGAATCTAGATGTTCATCCGTGGGGCGATTACGTCACATGGTTTTCACCCGTTTCATCATTGAGAAAGTTTGTTCACACAAATAAGTGCTTGAAAACATTGTGATCATCCTTAGCGCTTGTTTTCGAAGATTTAGAAACGCTTCTGCAGGTAACATGGAGTAGAAGTCAATGGTCTGCATCACTTGAAATTTGTCATGCAGGGATGTCTGGCTTTGTAAGTCAATCAGTTCCAGTTGTAGATCTGTCGGGGCACTTGACACATCGGCAGCAATCGGATTTTCAAAAAGACGGATTCTATTTTTTAAATTATGAAAATCTACACATCTTTCACTGAAATTATTCATCAAGAGCCTCAGAAGTTGGATTATTCTTTCTTTTGGGAGAGACATATTTAGCTGCTTATCATTTCGTAGAGTGGTACAGGTTGGAAAGTGGACAAGATTCACCCTTTCCGCCTGTTGAATGAAGAGTTGCAATTTTGTTTGGAAAGCGATTATGTCTGCATACTCATGTGAAATCAATTTGTCTTTCCCTTGTAGTTTGGTGTTGAGTTCATTTAGATGTGATGTGATGTCACATAAAATAGCCTAATCCCAGAAACATGAGAGGGTGGGGTCGTTCAGATTGGACACTTTTTTTTATTTTTCCGTCATAAATATTTCAATTTCGTGTCTCAAGTAAAAAAAAAACGTTTTAACACCTTTCCTCGGCTTAACCAGCCCGCACTTCAGTGTGAAATAGAACGTCTTCATGTTGGGACTCTATTTCTGTCAGGAATATTTTAAAGTTCTGTGATTCAACGTTCTGTGATTTGATGAAATGTACAGTGTTAAACACAATCATCATCACATGGTCCAGATTCAAAACCTTTCCACAGAGATTTTGTTGGTGAATGATTCAGTAAAGCCGCAGGGGTTCAGTTCCATTTGAATCAACCACTTTTTAAAACTCTCACTGTCAGTCCGCTGTGACATCCTACTATATTTCTAGCGCCTTCAGTAGTCACTCCAACTAATTTATTCCAAGGAAGAGCAAGGTCCTCTATGACAATTGACACTTCTTTGAACAGGTCTTCTCCAGTTGTAGTCATATGCATGCTCCTCATAGCTGCTAACTCCTCTGTTATATCAAAAATTGCTGTTTGTATTGCAAATAAATACCAAGAAATTCGCGGTATCAGTTATGTCAGTGGACTCGTCAGCGGCAATAGAAAACATTTCGAATTCTTCTGCTCTGTCTTTTAATTGTGAATGAAGATTTTTATCCATATTTTAAACTCGCCATGTAATTGTCATGCGAGAAATGTTGACAGCTTCTACTGCATTCTTTTTTTCAGGACACATTTCTTCCAACCCTGCTAACAAGCACTTTTTTAAACATTCGCCATCTGAAAAAGACTTCATTGGTCTACTTAAGATGTGAGCCACTCTGTAGCTGGCTGTTATCGCCGACTCATTTTCTTGTCACTTTTTGTTCTATATTATCGTCAATCCCCCCCCCCCCCCCCCCATCTCTAGTGGTAACTTTGAAATCTAGTCTTCGCGGCTCAACCCAAGAATGCCACCGTATGTGTTTATGTGTTTGGCTTCATAATGCCTTTTAATCTTTTGTTCTTTAAAAACAGCCACACTATCTTTAGAAATCAAACATGTTGGCCTACTATCATATTCCACAAAAAAGTAAAGATCTGTCCAATTTTCTTGAAAGTTTCTACATTTAGAGTCCACTTTTCGTTTCTTAGTCTCTGCCATTTCATTAAATCACAAACATTAAACATTTGATACCAAAAGAAAACAACTCAAAATGTTGCATCAATGATCAATCATGTTCTCTGTTTCACACACAATGTTTCAATGACACGGCTAGCTCAAGACAGAAGCGGAATTTTCCAAAAATTAAAAATAGCTGTCAAGTCTTATCGTCATTGAAAAAACCAAACACTTGTGTTCTTAGAATAAAAAAATGTATTAACTATAAATATTAGAATACCAAACATAAAGATGGAATTCTTCAAGGACAGAGTGAGAATAAATTTTCAACATTCTAATTTTTTAACATTTGTTTAATACATTTTGTTCCAATGTTTTGGTGGGCCGGATAGAAGCGCGACGCGGGCCGAATTTGGCCCGCGGGCCGTAGTTTGGGCATCACAGATGTAGTACATTTGAAAAGCGAGCTATATTCAAGTTTGTAAAATTCCCCTTCATAAAAAGTGACAATTCAGTTGTTTCTGAGTTGTTTGTTGTTTCTACCACACCACCATTCACTCCCCCCCTCTCAGCCCGCCCCAGCTCTTTCTCTGCTAACACTATTTCCTCATTCTCCCCCTTCACCCCAGTACCCAAACCAAACGTTTCGTTAATTTCGTTACAACAATCTGCCAAATGTAGCCTTTGCTTTTTAACGATGATTTGGACACGCCCATAAAGATGGTGGCATCTGGTCAAAAGTCAACATCTAACCCAGCGGATTATCAACAGTATACACATAGTGCTCTTTTTTTTTTAACACTGTGTTTCTCAGCAGAACTGTCCAATCTTAATAGCCTGGTTTAACGGTCATCTGGAACATTCAATGTCACGTAGATAAATCTGCTACGGGGGATCTTTCTCGAGCGGCATCTCCCCCTCACCTCTATCAAGCTTTCATGTATCCGTCATTGTTATTTTAGTCTCCCCCCCCCCTCCCCTCATTGAGGCTGTGGTCATTAACAGCAAAGATTCCTGGTTGCTTTAGTCTTGATTAAGGCCTCGATGAAGGATTGACTGTAGCGCCACCATTAGAGACCTTACAGACTAAAGCTTCTTCAGGACAAGGCAAAAAAAGATGGTGCTTTAGTTTTAAATATTACTCCCTAGAGCATTTGTAGACATTGTGTCACTATACAGTCTTCCAAGAATAAAACAAGGGAAAATCACAGCATATTTCAAAAGCGAGAGTTAAATATAGCTTAATTTCTAGGACTAAACAAGACAAGGTTTTAGAGTTTAACAATAAGGGCATATTCAAAGTCAGCATCATATTTTATAAATAATTATTTTACATTATATCATATAAATAATAATATACAATTTGTAGATATCTGTTAAACTGAAACCTGGCCAGTGATAATGACAATAACAAAAATATTAATGATAGGGGGATTGTACATACGTAGTCGTGCAATAGACGTAGCGCCTGAGGACGTCCACTGTCAAAATAATAATAGGAAATAGTAATACATCATAAAACAATAGCACGCTCCTACTATTTCCCTGGACCATTACGGCTGCGCGTGATTCCACATTACGCATAACAAAACATATGTTCCTGCCAGCTATACTCAGACTTGACATGCGAAGTTTACATCAGAAACTTGAATTGTAGGCCTATTGATTAAATTTTCAATAAAACAAAAGAGTTCTTCATTCTGCCTTTTTACAAAGCTTATTTCAATTAACTCTGTCTGTCTGTCTGTCTGGTAAAAATTTGTACACGTTATTTCTCCAACACCCAATCTCGGATCAAGCTGAAATTTTGCACATTTATTTCTTTTATCTGACAAAACAAAAATAAATTCGTTAATTAACCATTTCCAATATATTGTTTTGTTTGGTATCGAACAAGGGAAAGAATTGTACTCGACAAATGTGGAGGTGTAAGCTGAATTAGTCACCTTGATAACTCGTCACTCAAAAGTTTTGGCAATGCTAATAAAAGGGAAATCATTTCAACACTTCCAAGACACTTTCTCTATAATCTGTTACGTTGTATTGGAATCGTCCGCTTGAAAGGAATTGAGGAAACAATAGTTAAAATGTTTACTATAATTCACAAATGTCTTAGATCCTACCAGAAACGTTACTGAGTACACCATTTCCAGCCAATCCGTTCGCGATTCCAGACTTCATTGTAGGAATGAATGAGTGGCTTTTTTTTTGCTTTAGTTAAATGTGTATGTGTGTGTTTTATTTTGATACGGTTTGTGTGAAAAGAGATTGTTTGTTTATTTATTATTTGTATGGGCTATAGCTAACGTGTAAAAAGCTTGAGTGTCTAGAATGTGCGTGTCTATATAGAGGCTGGTTGTGAAGTCTTTCTCTTCAACAGAAACAAAAAGAAGTCTTGTGTTAGGAGTGGACTAAGTTGCAAGTTTCTCTTTCAAACTGTTTCACGGTCAAAGTAAAACTTAAAAGTGTTCCTCTATGTACCAGTACTTCACGGGACAAAATATATGGGGGAGGGGGGGGGGGACACATTTGTGTCCTTATGGTCTACAAATGTTTTTTTAGATTGTGTATGCTGTGTGTCTACAGCGGCCATTTCTTGTCTTTCGAGTGAAGAAGGAAAAAAAGTGTCCGGTCAAACTAACCAGAGGTGCGACGTCGTTATGGCCGTTTTTAGAATTTAAGCTTTATTACTGTAGGGTCGATAGGGATAGTGTCGCTCGATCCATTAGAGGATGATAATTTTAAAAACTATGCCACTCAATATAAACGTATGCCAGTTATGTCTTTCGTGTTTCATCTCAATGAGCAGATGATGTGATCTTAATTACAACCATAGGTTTAGTGGACATTTTGGGTGTCAGCAATAGCGGTGCCACTCCTGAACACCAAAAATAAACAAATGAGCCCCCCCCCCCCCCCGAACCCATGGGAAACCTCGTCAACAAAGTCTGCCGGAAGATGGAGTAGCCATCGGTCACTGAGAACATTACTATCACAATGACCAGTTCAAAGAAATAAAAAGAAAATGTAGACACGTGAAGAAATGGTCAAGGGGGGGGGGGGGGGGGAGGGAGAGAGACTTCTCAACAGTTTAGATGATTTGACCACTAGGTGTTAATGTGCAGGACAATAAAACAAAAAAATGTCCGCTTTCATTGTCTTGTAATGAGCGCCATCGCACTTGTTTGCAGGTGTCATTAGTCGACTGGTGAGCAATCACAGCTATTATTTCACGCTGACGTTTATTTGTGAGAACCCTGCCAAGCCTTACGATGGGCATGCAAGGGTGGGGGTGAGACAGGCCGCAAGGGAATCTGCTCGAAATGGTCAGGATAAAAAAATGTCAATAAATCATTTGAAAAAAGGTTGATAGATAGATAGATAGATAGATAGATAGATAGATAGATAGATAGATAGATAGATAGATAGATAGATAGATAGATAGATAGATAGATAAATAGATAGATAGATAGATGTGCTTCGTTAAAAGTGTTGGCATTATGTGATTTTATATTCCATTTGCATCTTTGAGCTGAATGTCCCCTTATTATTACGTTCAAAAAATATGACACTGTTGTCGATCAAAGGGGAAAGTTCAAACCATAGACCAATAGTTAAGGAAAAATGTCTATTTTCCTGTCAAGCTATTGACTTCGCCATCCTGGAGTAGAAAGACCATTATTCAATAGCAAAATGTGTAAGTGGAATTTATTTGACTACTTTTTCGAAAAAAGAAAAACCTAGCTAAACATGTCTATACTTTGTTTCACTAACTCGACATTGTAATGTCTATACTTTGTTTCACTAACTCGACATTGTGATGTCTATACTTTGTTTCACTAACTCGACATTGTGATGTCTATATCTATTAGAGTACAATAGATGTAAGTAGAGAAAGGACATTATGATAGTTCGTTGGGAAATTCCTTTCTCTGAGCTAGACTGACTCCTGGCAGCGTATCTCTACCACAATGTGATCCGGCATCTAATGGATCATAGAAGAGAAAGTCATCTATATTCATACCCCCAGCGCCAGGTACTTCGTCATGGCTATCTCTGGTTCGTAATTGGTCGTGTCCAGACAGACGCCAGAATTAAGTGCATCCTATCCTTTATTTAGATACCCTGTACGCGCCTTGGCCACCCCGCCAGCTCACCCTTCACTTCAACCCCCTTCCTCCCCCCCTCCCCCCAAAGTTACTCAGACAAGACGAACCACTAGAGGCTGTTTTGACATTCTCCTCTATTTCCTTCTACGAAAAGCAAAACAAAAAACAATATTCTAAGAACCAATCAGAGGCGAGCTTGTGATCAGGAGACTCGCCCATCGGAATGTATCGGCTTTCCCTATTGGTCACGATTGCGTCATCAGATATGGCGTCCTCTTCCTTAGTTGGCAACTAGGACAGAAGACAAAATCCAGGCGCACGGGCCAGTCAAAAAAGAAATGGATGATATAGCAGATTGGATTAAATGTATTAATCGCCTCTTTATTCTAATATTATTTTTTTTAGAAAGAAAATCTTTGTTGTTTTTTTTTTACAAGTAGGCAGACATAACAATTGATGAGTCCCTTGACGTCTGCTAAAACAAAAAAGTTCGAATTGTATTTCAATTCTTTATGAAATAACCAGAGTCTTGTAAGTTAATAACAATAATAAATCAAAAACGAAATGTGATTTTATCTATTTCAGTATTTGTGTAAGTATAGTTTCCCTCAAAGGTTAATTGTATTTGCATTATCAAGTCAAAATGTAAAAAAAAAATGCAGACAGGGGTTGTGTTTCCAAGACAAAAGGTTTTAGTATTCAATATAGAGAAAAAACAATATAAAATTCATAAACCAAAACGTTTTTCAAAATAAAGAAGCTTTTCTAAGTTTGTGTTTAGTTATATGAGAAACAGTAACACTTGAATCTAGCTCTCTTTGTATGTCATCTGTCAGAAGTTACCATTAGACTTTAGACTCTAGCTCTCCGTGGTATGGCAACTGACTGAAGTTATCATTAGACTTTACTCTAGCTCTCCTTGGTATGGCAACTGACAGAAGTTACCATTAGACTTTAGACGCTTGCTCTCCGTGGCATGGCAACTTACAGAAGTTACCATTAGACTTAAGACTCTAGCTCTCCGCGGCATGGCAACTGACAGAAGTTACTATTAGACTCTAGCTCTCCATAGCATGTCACCTGACAGAAGTTACTATTAGACTCTAGCTCTCCATAGCATGTCACCTGACAGAAGTTACTATTAGACTCTAACGCTCCCTAGTCTCACTATCTACTGAACAAAATAACACCAACCTTTTATTATCTTTACATTTTGTTTCAAGACAAATGAAACAGTTTATAAACATGTCAATAAAATTCCCCGCCCCCTCCTTTTTCCACATTCTTATGTGAGCTATTATTACAGCTTTAGTTAACAATTGTCTAGCCCCCACCTAGGCGAGACATCCCTGTCAACTTATCTCTGCAAATAGCTGGTAAGTTTAAAAACCACGACGCGGCCCTATCTTATTTGTAACTTTCCTATCCGGGCGGTTCCACTGCTGACTATCCTCCCTTTCTCCCCTGCTAAACGTTCCTTCACACAATCCCATTCAATGGAGGTAACATGGAAGGAGAGGGGAGGGAGGTACAAAAGAAATGACACCTAACAAACATCTGACCTAACGCAGCCAGCCAAACTAAAGAATGAAATATATGGTTGTGTTAGGATGTACATCAGACTTAGCAGTTTTAAGTCTTGAATTTGTTTAAAACAAGGTTACAAAGACAGTTTGTGTGGAAACACAAACTCAAATTCGGCCCCCGAAGTGGTCCACCTAGAGTCTTCACCAGGATTCGAACACTGGACTTCCGGTTCCAAGTACTTTATCCCTCAGCCGCAGGATCTCCATATATTCATTTAGCGTACACTTATATTTTTTAAAATAATAATTATTAACCTTATCCATACATTCAAAATTAATAACATGTAACAATGTAACAAAGAGAAACTGAAACAAAATTAGATAAATTGGCAGCACGAAAAAAAAAATTCTTGACCTACTTTAAGCTACAGTTGTGTACAAATGCCTTAACAAGACATTCCCCATGTAAATAAAAATTAATATCTCCATTGTCATTTGTCGTACAAACTAGACATAGATCTAGCTAGATCTAGACCTAGTTTTAGATCTAAATCTAGATTCAAGACTCTAGCTCTCCTAGTTTATTCTAGAACAAGATCTAAGTCTTTTCTAAGTCTATATCTAGATCTAAGTCTAGACTAGAACTCGTATGAATTTACTAGATTAATCTGATAATTACTAGACCTAGGCTAATGTTATGATCATGAATAGTATGCCTTTTGTTACCGAGTAATGGTGTAGGCCTACTATGCTGTTCGTATCCGATTCATTGCTTAATGTGATACTATTCTTTACCCCTAAGCTGTCATAAGTTATTGCCTTAATAATTAAAATTTTGTTCAAATTATCAATACATTTATAATATATATATATATATATATTATAAATATATCTAGATCTGGGTTCTATTTAGTCTTGCTTAGATTGTAAAGTGTAGGCCCCTATAATGAGGATTTGTCAAAACTGCGCACTATAATAGTAGTTCGTTATTTTTGAAACTTATAACTGAAACGGTTCGTATCAAAATTATTTTTAAAAAACAGCACTTGAATCAGTACTCTATTAAATGAGTTAGTTAATAAATAGAAAATATATTTTATAATGATCCATTGACACTTTTACCATTGTGACCTAATATGCAAATTTTTTGTACCAATGTAAGAATCTTTGAATGAGTTATTAATGAAAAGTCCATGGCTCTTTAAAAAAAGTCACCACCCTAAAGTTTTCCATTGAAAGTGGTGTGTAATTTTTTTGAAAAATCTGCTTTTATGTATTATTTTTAAAAATTAGATGGTTCAGTTTCGGAAAAGAAAAAAGTAGCCGTTGCATCAGAGCTTTGAATAATCTAAAATATAATGATGTCCGATTTTAATCTGCTCTTCTAGGTACTGTATGTAGAGAACAATTAAAAGCTGAATAGTGCGTGGTAAAGGCTCGTAGGATGCTAAAAAAGGTCCGAAAAGTGTGTAAGCAGGTTTGGGTAAGAGGGGGGCTAGTTACGGTCGAAAAGCAACAGAGGGAATATTCAATACTGCATTGGGAAGGCGAAAAAAAGTCAAGAGATTTTACGTACGATTAGGATGTTCGTTTAGAGGGGGGGGAGGCGGGACTAAATAATTTAATGTAATACTAGATTTCACGAACTTAAAGCATGCCCAGGTTAATAACAGATTAATAAAAATGGGTGTTTCAGAGATAGAGAGCGAGAGAGAGAGAGAGAAGGAAAGAGAAAGATAGCGGCCCGTTTAATTTCAGTGTAATACATAAAACAATTCACAGGTTACAAGTATGTTAGGGAGATTGTTAAAATGTGGCCCGTTTATGGAAATTGAAAAGAAAGCAAAGGAGGGGATGTTCCAGTCATAATAAACAATATAAAGGATAGAAACAAATCAACGGGCGTAGCCGGTGTGTACTGCTAGTAGTGAAATAAAATCGAAAATCTATTCTATCTAATCATGTAAAAATGTATTAAAAAAATTCTGGTCATGTAAAACCAGTTGTAAATGATGCAATTAACAATCGTATGTGACTTTCAAATCGAAGCTGACTCTCAAATTCGTCCTTTTGTTATTCCAGAGGTGTCTCGTCAGGGCAAGAAGAGGGAAGGTAGGGGGGGGGGGGGAAATTCAAGAGAAAGAATAGCGTCGTGTCCAGTGAGAGAGAAATGTAATAATTCTCCAGTTACCGATAAACGGTCGAGGAAACTGATAGTCGATGCGTAGCTTCTCTCCCCCTGCCTGGCCCCTGTTAGGCGACAAACTGTCTAGAGTTACTCCCCGTTTTGTTCTGCGATCAGTTGGGTTTCTCACCAAGTTGAGGAGTTTAAAGTCAATGCTACAGCTCTGTTGACTCTACTCGGCTAATTGGAGAAGCAAACCAAGTATAATACAAGCTAGTTATAAGTCTAGCCAATCTCTACATGGACGTAGATGCATACCACTCCGCCTCACACGTTAGAGAATGATTTTTTAAAAGACCAAATGATTTTCTTAAAACAGATGTTTTCATTATGCTTCGTTTGTTTTGTTGTTGTTTTTTTTTAATGCCCTTAACATTGTTACGTCTCGCCCCCCCCCCCCACTAAGAGTAACAGTTACTAATTTGCTAATGACAAGAATTCATTGTGAGCTCCACGTGTGGCCAAGTAATGAAGAAGGGGGCGGGGGACGAAGGGATGTGAATCACATGTTTCAAAAACATAGAACGATTAAAAATGTGGATCTGGAACATGAACAATGAACTACGAAGATTGTGTGTGTGTGTGTGTCGTCTACATCCTGGGGTTGGAAGCATGGAAAGATTTACGAAACTGCAGACAATGCTACTCTTCGGGCCTCACTTCCAAATGATCAGTGCCTCCACAAACTAAAGAAAAATGAAACTGAAAAATATGCATAAAAAGTGTATACATATATTGTACATATATAATTTTTTTAAAGGTACATGACAATTAAATGTACAGGAATATTGTATGTAATTATCCTAAAAATAATTATATTCATTAATTAGCCTAAAAAAGGGTGTACAGCGCTTCCCCAGTGAGGCTTGGGTCGGTGCCCAAACGCCAAGCGTTTTCTTGCTTTCTTAAATGCACAAACGCATTCTCCTGACGTCTACGGCTCACTATCACTATAAAATAGAGTAAGGTGGGTGACACGGGCCGATACTGAAGTGAGTATCGAAGCACATGTAGAGTAAGCGTATTCATCGAAAGAGTATCTTCATGCTAAGCAAAATCTCATGTAATCGGTTATGTTGGTCACCAGAGGACATAAACCGAATGATAGTTCAACGCTCTGGGGAAAAATTCGACCGTTTTTTAACTATCGCAAAACGGGTAGAATTGGTTCGGTGGATACATGTTAAAATGTCTAATTTATAAGAGACTTTTTAACAATATTCAAATATGAATTTATAGGTCCTAACTACATTGCAAATGCAAACTAGTTATTCCCTATAAACAAGGACACCTTTAACCCCTGTCAGCAAAACGCGCCCCACAGCTAAAGAAAAGCTAATTTAGATTATGGGAAATTTAAGGGGCGCACCCGAAAAAAACATTTGTCTTACAAAATTATATTTTAAAAAAAACTCTTAAAACACTTCATATTTAAGAAAATCAATTTTGTTCAGTATATCTGCATGCAACTTTGTTTGGTTACAGAACTAAACCAGAATATTAAAAATATCTAGGTGTACTAATTAGTGAAAGGTTTTCATGGAATCTCCATATTGATGAAATTATTTAAAAATCAAGCAAAACATTTGGGTTTATTAAAAGAAATTATTACAAAATGCACCAAAAATATAAAATTAAAATGCGATTTAGCTTAAGTTTGGCCACTATTAGAATATACTTCAGGACAGCAGAATTAAAGTAAAGTAGCTATAATACATAAAACACTAAACCATAACTTACAAATACAATAACAAAACCTCATTAAACAAAGACATAATGATAGAGGCACATTTTTATTCCACATGCTAGAACTAATTCGTTCAAGCGCTCCTTCTTCACTAATGTCATTAGAAAATTGAATGGGTTGCCTGATTCAGTAAAGAAAACCAACGACTTCGTAGAGTTTAAGTCATTGACTTACATGCATGACTAGATTAACTCATAAAATGCGTAGGACGTAACTATCTTCTTTTTTGAAGTAACGTCTGTAATATATAAGATAACATTTATTAGTCTAAAAAGTTCTCCAAACAAAATGTTAGTGAGATAGAAGAACAATAAGTGTGGTCTATTACTCTTACTCTTATTATTTTTAAAGCAGTGTAAATTCTATTTCAAATTGAGTTCTAGGCCCAAACAATCGACAAATCTGAGATGGAGAAAAAGTTTGGAAAAATCGACAAGGAAAAAAGAAAATGAGGTCAAAAGGTTATTTGTTATTTGTTCTATGTAGGCGTGAACATGTTTTCTATCTAAATAATTGCGACCAACTCATTCCAGAGCTAAATAGTTGAGAAGATGAGGACAAAATGATATATTTGAATGTCATGTTTCTAAAGCCATGAAAACGATGTATCAGAGAGTCGGTAGTTCCTCGTTCCATTTTGTATTTATTACTTTTTATTGTATTGGTCATTAGAAGAAGGGGGTGGGGGGTGGGGTGTGAGTGCGACTCGATATAAGAAGGGAATGTTTAGCGTTAATAACCTTTTTACACAAATTGTAAAACTTTCCCTTATAAAATACACCCAACCCCCACCCCCAAAGGAAAGGACATGTTGGAGTGAGATGTGGCAATTGCATCTACTGCCTATCCCACGGTTACCCAGATACCGACAATAGGCCTACTTGTTTCATTTACATTTTTACGAAGGATTGAATTGAAGATTAGATTGCGGATTGAGAAAATATACACATTTTGTCAATAAGTAGCTTATATTAGCTAATTGTGTTCACAAACTATGATTTATGCACAAAAATTGGACCGCCCAATTGCTCAAAGGGTTTGGGTGGGAATGGCAGTAGATGTAATCGCCCCCCCCCCTCCACAATACAGAATCGGCCTACATAATAGATAGGGGGCGACATAATATAAAGATATGTAAAAATAACAATATCATAAAGGTATGTAACAAAGTCTGTTAACAAAGTTTAATTGCTACAACAAAAAAATGGACCGCCCCCCCCCACTCGAA
>JASAOG010000152.1:1687500-1767892 GCA_030265305.1 Biomphalaria pfeifferi
ATTTACTTTAATAGTTACGGGCTAGTTGATAGTAAATCTAAAAGTAGTAAAAGGCAGATCTGAATGTTTCTCGGCTCTTTGTTGGACAACTTCTATCTACTGGAGATGGCTCGTAAAGTTAATTGACAGTAATTTTTGTACTTAGTAAAGTTTGAATAAAATGCCAAGACACATTTATTTTCTAATACGAATTCTTAATTTTCTCTTATTATCCTTATCCCTACCCAGACTGGGCCCCGCGCAATCCATTTCGCATATGGCCCCGAATCTGTAGGACCGGCCCTGACACCTTTTATAGACTTTTTTCGTGCATTGATGCTCGTGAGCTGGGTTGGCAAAGAGTTCAACCAGTAAAATATTTTTTCTTCAATGTCTATTCTCCAAAACCTGTGATACCCAAAATACGGCCCGCGGGCCAGATACGGTCCTCAACTTGGTATTTTCCGGACCGCCCAAACATCGAACAAAAATTATAAATAAATGTTTGAAAAATGTATATGTCCATATGTTAGGCACTCACTCTTACGTGCTTGAATTTCATTCTTTGCTATTCTAATAATCATTTTTTTTTGTCCTCCAAAAAAAAAAAACAAAAAAAAAACAAACAAAGAAAAAAACAAAAAAATCATTTACTTTTAATTTTTAACCGAGATGAATCCTCTGTTATTTTTATTCTTTCAAATGACCTCTGCTGTCTTGAGCTAGCCTTTTAGTTGACATCTTGAGTGTGGAGTCCAGGGAATCATTTTTGCATTATTTTGAATTGTCTTTTTGGTATCAACGCATGTGGTGATGTACCATTTAATACGTGTGCCTTAATGAAATGGGAGATCTTAAGAAAAAAGTTGATTCAAAATATAAAACTTTGAAGAAAATTGAAAAAGTTTTGTTGGATGTCACGGCGGACTTGCAACATGAGTTATCAGAAAAGTTGTCACTTCATTTTGTTTTTTTTTTTCGTTTGTATGGCTCGTGTCAGAAAATAAGATGGCCCGCTGGCCGATTTAGGTTGGGCATCACTGTCCTACACAGTTTGTCTCTTTAAATAAAACTATTATTGCATGTGTTATGACATGATTAGAATTTAGTATTTGTTTCGGGAATAAGGAAAAAGTTTTACTTAGCGACAAGTGACGTGACAGATCTTAAAAAATAGGAACGCTCTATGTTACGCTACAAACAAGACTCTTTGTGTAGAGCAGTAGAAATAACAAATAATAGATTTACGGCTTTACTGGAAGACATTGGACGGATCCCTTCTTAAGTATTAAAGTATTTATGATTGTTTGATACTAGCGTCGACTACTTATATTGATTGTTTGGCATTTCGCCGGTGTTCCTGATTTAGTTGAAGGTTACCTCATGATCATTGCATTGATTACATTCGACACCGCGAAAGAGCCATAACACATGGTAGAGGAATTTGTCAATAGTAAATTATTACAAAATAAGAAACTCAGTGCTACTTTTGGTTTCCTATGGGTATAGGAAACATTACTATGTGACTATCAGAAACTATGAAATATAAACTATCCAAAATATTATCTCCTTTATGTAAAGCGTACATTTGAAGCATTTGATGCACGAGATCCTGTTTGTCATCTGTCTGAATACGGCCAGCGTGAACATTGCACGATTTTCAACATGCTGACAAAAGATAGATGGCAATATCTGAATACTCCTTGTGGTAACCTCTATTAGAGAAAAGGCACAAGACCTCCAATGGGCTTCCTCGGTAAAGGAAGGCAGGACAGAATTGTCGAAGATTCAAGCTTGTACACTTGTAAAGGGAGTTAATTTAAAATATAAAGTCTACAAGTTATTTCCGCTAAGAGAACCTTTCGTTTGAAAACCTAAATATAGGGAAGACGGTGATCCGACAAGTGACCCTCTCAAGTGGGAGCCCGGGGGAATCTTCAAATTCTACCCTTTCCCCCACCCTAGCTACGCCACTGTAGGAAATTTCTTTGCAAGGCCAGTTTTTCTGTGATCTTAAGATCACAGGCATCTTAGTGATGAAATGTTATGGTGATGAAATACTATAATGATGAATTGCTATAATGTTGAAATGTGCAATGATAAATTGCTATAATGTTGAAATGTGCAATGATGAATTGCTATAATGTTAAAATGTGCAATGATGATTTGCTATAATGTTAAAATGTGCAATGATGAATTGCTATAATGATGAAATGCTGCAATGATGAAACGTTTCGTATGCTGAGATGTCAGGGAACGAGGCATAGACTGAACCGTGGAGCCCAAAATAAACTGTCTTCCCTGGTTCCCTGATTCAACGGATCAGTATATGCCTATACTCTATGCAGTCAGAAAGTTACAAGCTAAGTCTGCTTTTGTGCATTAATGAAATGAAGTCATATTGTGTGTTTATAATGTGTTTAATTTTGTTGTTTTTTTATTTCTATTTTAGGAATAAAACTTCTATTTCATAAAGAGAAATGATGTTTTTATTTAATTCAGCTTACTTACTTAGGAATGTAGGTTATTGAATAAGAGCACTGCGTATATAAATCTATATATCTAATTCTCTTCATGGCTCAACCATTCCTGACACCACTCTTTTATTTCTGCAAGTTGGACTAGAGGTACCCCACGTAACTTTAGCGGCGAAAAAAAAAGGGGGGGGGGGGGAACAAGTAGTATTCACCTGTCACTAAATAGCAGGCCCAGACTTAACCATTGTGGGGCCCTATGCGAAAGGGATTTCGCGGGGCCCAGTTTGGTTAGGATACGGATAATACGTGAAAATTAAGAGTTTGTATTTGAAAATACTATAGCCCTAATACTAGAAAATATTAGAAAATTGTCTTAGCATTTTGTGCATTCTTTACTACGTACAGAGCTACTTAACGAGCCTTGCGTGTAGCAAAGTCATACAGTATATCATAAGAATTCTGTTTCCTAAATAGATCACACTCAGTAGCTAGAATTACCAAATGTTTCAATCTATCTTTGAGAATTGTTGACCTCAAGTAATTCTTCATTAATTTGAGGCGCGAGAAGCTTCTTTCACCAGATTCGACAATTACAAGCATTGCATAAAGCCGTTTTTTTTCTCTCGCAAGTAGGATTGGAGACATATTGAATGACACCCCAACATGACAATTTTTGTCTATATTTCAGGTGATTTTTAAGAGATTTTAAAGATTTTTAAAAGATTGTAATAATTTAAGAAGATTTCCAGGACTTTTTGGTATATTTTCAATTTCAGGAGATTTCCAGGACTTTTTGGTATATTTTCAATTTCAGGAGTTTTCCAGAAGCTCCTATCTATCCTATCTATTAATCCTTCTTATTCTTTTTTTTTAGCATGCAATGTACGTGCCATATTTTTTATATTGAGTCATTTCTACGAAATTCTAATCACGTACCGGAATGAGGGTTGCGCTGGTTATCTTTATATAACTGAATAGGTTTCAAAGTTTGGTTGCGACACTCTATGATGTTCAGCTAATTCGTTACTTTAACTTCTAAAAGAAGCTACCTCCACTGGCCTATGTCTATTTTGCGTTCCTTCCATCAGAACCTAAGCCAAAGACAAGAGAACAAGATAGTGTGCCATTTTTATTGTCTGCTCCCCCCCTCCCCGCCTCTACATAGAATTGAACTCCACCTATTCTGCTTCCAATTGTAGCTGTTTGTCCTTAAGCTCTGAATGTGTCCCCATCCCTCTCCCCTTGGCAGCCATAAACACTCGTCAGGGCCCGGTACCCCACACAGCTCCTTGTCTCATGGGTCCTGATAGTCCGTGACCTTTGAGTCATCCCGCTGATACGGCCCGCCTGACTTAAGGAAGGGTCTGCTCTCGGATTCAGGAGATGCTCTGCTGCTCGGTCCTCGTGAAAACAACCGCAGCCGTATCTCAAGTACAACATAGGCGTCACCTTCAATGGGGGTGAGATATCTAAACTTTAAGGCGATACCTGAATGTCTTAAAAGCCATGTCCTGACATGACCTCTTAATTGCTCCATAGAACATATCTTTACCACCGTACCCCCCCCCCCTTTTTTTTTTTATTACGAACAATCACACATACCTAACAATGTAGGGGTTATATTACAGAATTCATACATAAGAATCAGAAACACATCGAGATGCATGTTTTAATTTAAAACGAAAGCCAATAAAACTGAATTAAAAAAAAAAAATTTCTCTCTTGGCTGGTGTCCGGCGGAAAAAGGGGTGGGGGTAACATAATGTATATCTTGCGGTCTCTTCAATATTCTAAGAAGAAATATTATTGACATCAAATTTGTTTTTGTTTATTATTATTATTTTTTATAGCGCATTTTCACGCTATGAGCACACTCAATGCGTTCTGGAACAATCTTTTTGTGGACCACATTGGGAGGCTTATCTGGAAGGTTTACGTGCAGCCTTTGAGTCGGGACTCGAACTCGAGTTCCCTTGAGATAAGTCATGAGAAAAGATTTGCGGGCAATAACAATAAGCTCTTAAGAAGAGTACTTTTTATTTCTCCATGATTGGCCTTATAAGCCTTTAAATATCTCCATTTTCAATGTGCAATGTAATCTTGACATTAGAATAATATTTCAGTCCTATATCGGGCGGGACAGCAGTACCGAGGATTGCTAGATAGTATCGCGAATTTATTTCATAGTTATAAATACAATTGATCTATTCTGAGAAGTTTGTAACCCAGTCCTTCGAATGGTGACAAATTACTGCTCTTCTCTTTTGACTCTTTGCCGCCAGCAAGACAACGCCCCCTCCCCCCCCCCCTTTACAGCTTCTTATTTCTTCTTTCATTTTCGGACAACTCAGGAATGATAACCTTTTTGGTATCGTCGCCGTAAATGTTGCTGCCCTGATTGTTGTCGCCCCTTTCATCGTTCATTAGCCAGGTGGTCGGCCTTGTTGTTAGTGTCATGTTAGCAACAAGACGTCTCAAAAAGTATTAGAAAAAAACAAGACATCAGCCTCGAGGCTAAGTAGATTTTTATTTGATTTCAACATGAAGCCATTTGTATTTTGTGGTTAGTTTTTGTTTTCTAAAAATACATTTAGTATAATGTAGTATATAGTATAGGTGAAATTACATTAAAACAAAAACGATATTTCCAAATTCTGCATTGAAGTATAAAACTTTTGAACTTGTTATTATTTGAACAGTCAATGTCATTGATTAAGTGTGTAACTGTTTACGGTTCCAGGTCGCACAAAACGTAATGGTTTTAAGGTGAATGTAATGGAGATTTTAATACATGGCGGAAGAAAACTATAAATAGATAGCTTTTTGGTGTATCCGGTGTAATTATAAAAGGAAGTGGTAATAAGCTTCCGTTTTTTTTTTTATTATAAATATTTTTTGGCAGTTGTAAGCAAAACTGAATCAATTTTTTTAACTTTTTTGTCTACGGCACAAAATAACGAAAATAGTATTATTATTATTATTATTATTATTTATTAATTAATTAACGTAACTAATGATTTAGAAACATTTTGCATAAAAATCAACTTACTTGATAACTTGATAATTTCTGTTATCGTGGGGCCCCTCAAGCGCGGGGCCTAGGGCGGTTGTCCCAATCACCACCCCCTAAGGCTACCTCATCTAATACACAAGTATGCGGTCCTTATGTGATCCTTCTTTGACATATTGGGACAATTCCTATTGTTCAGTTCCTAGGTTTTGTATAAAAGCAATGCGTTTAATCGGAACCATTCGTTATGGAAGGCCTGAACACTGACCTACAACGTCATAACCAGTAGGCAGTGAAGACCAATAGCTCGTTGCCACGTCATAAGTTTGTTCGACTTGCAATGACCTATTGGTCTAAACTGCCCACAGGTTGTGACGGTGCAAGTCAGTGGTGAGGCCTTCTATAACCGATGGTCTAGGTTTAATAGACAAGCGTGTCTAATGAGAAAATTACTGAATTTAGAAATGGTGGTCTGAAAATAATAATAATAAAAAAACAAGGTTACAAAGACAGTTTGTGTGGAGACACAAAATCTAAATCGGCCCCCGAAGTGGTCCACCCAAGCAGGTAAAAAGGCAGGTTTCAATATTTTCAGAAAAAACATCATAATGAAATTCTATCAAAGACAAATGACAGAGAAGAATGGAGAAAGAAGGTTGACGGATCTTGTGTATAATGATAATGATGATCAATAATCAATATTAGAGGACTGGAGACAAAATGATATTATATGCAGATCAATTACAATGTAGACTGTAAGATTATCTATAGGTCAATAGTTTAAAATCTACATAATTAAGGTACCGTACTATGTTTTGCAACAATACTACGGAATAAGGCATACAGCAGAGGGATCTAGTACTTGAAGTAACTAGCATTTCGAAAATCAGTAGATCTTTTAATTAGCGTGCTCAAGTGTGGCCAATTTCTTTAGACATCAATTATTGGCAATTATATATTTCACTTACTTAATCCTGTGTACTCCCAGGGGATCATAGGGCCGCAACCACACCTCTCCACTGAACTCGGTTCTGAGCAGCTTTCTTCATCTGCTCCAATGTCATTCCAGTACCCTCAGCTTCACTGATGACTGACCTCTTCCAGGTTTGCTTAGGTCTGCCCAATTTCCTCTTTCCTTGAGGGTTCCAGTCAAGTGCCTGCCTTGCAACATTGGTAGCTGGTTTTCGCAGGGTATGTCCTATCCAGCTTCATTTTCGTTTTGTGATGTCTTGGGATATGGACTTTTGTCTAGTTCTCTCCCACAAATCGATAGTAGTTATCTTTCCTGGCCACCTAATTCCTAATATCCGGCGTAGGCATCTGTTAACAAAAGTCTGGAGCTTTTCCATATTTGTTTTAGTGACTCTCTAAGTTTCTGAACCGTATAGAACGACAATATATTTCAGAATGGCGGTATTATATTTCTAATCTCTCATTCTCTCTATCCTTTTTCTCTCTCCTCTCTCTCTTATATTGCATATATGGTCTAAGGATTATGACCAATACCGATACCTAAAAACTTCTTGATAAATACTTCTCTGCTGCTTTACATAAGTGTCATGTATCATAATATCATTGTCAGTGCTTGCAGCCACCAGTTTCTCAAAGTAGAGGCACTGCATCTTTCCCACTCTCCCATTGCCTTATCATCTGTAACGTCAGTTTATCCCGGAACACACTGGGCCCCACACAGAGAGAGAAGGATAAGACTAAATCGTGTGTCGCCTTTGTGATCATTCTTCTGACAGGGGCGTAGACATTTTATTTTTGTCTTGCAATACTGTGGTATCCATCAATGGTATTGTAATAATATATAACCGACCAAAAAAAATGTGAAACACTGCTTGAATCTTTAATCTTCGGAATCGAAGATATTGACATTCATTAAAAACACTACATCAAATTAAAGGTTAGAATTATATTGTGTGACATTGAAGAAGAAACCCAAACAACAAAGTGCCAAACAAAACTGAGAAATAAATTGTTTATTTTACTTGCCGGTCGGATTAGGACACAGAAAGTAATTCAGTACAATGTACATGTTCTTCAGATAATATTTAATACAGTAATTTGTTACTATTTAACTCAATTAGTTTGGAATTGCGATAATTTAATTTTTTTAATGTACGAATTTCATAATAAATATATTTCTATTTGCTGCGAATTCATGCGCAACAGAAAACAGGAAAATAAAAATAAACAACTCTAATTAGAAGATCAATATAAATGCAAACTGTCATAAAATAATGTCTATAAAATGAACATAAATACAAGCATAAAGGACTAGAATAAAAGCCTCAAAGATGAAGTCAACACAATCCCAAACTTTAATTCTTGATTACAAAAATAATTTTTGCAGAGATTTTGACTTATAATCTAATAATGAAGAGCGTAATAAAACCAATATATAGTGTGGTGCGTCTTTTTGTTTCCCATCATGCCATCGTGTACTCAACGGCTAAGCCAGGCGGTGGTCACGAGCCAGGTCGTTCAGCTCTGTTTTCCATCTGCAGTTCTATCTAGCAACCCACTGGGTCACCTTGTCCTTTCATTATAACTTACTTTCTATCATTCGGTAAAATGATTTGTTTCGCTACATGTGTATGTTCGCTTAAAATTCTTTCATACCGTTTAAACATTAATAATTATATTCTGTGATCGTAGCAGAACATGATTAAAACAGTTTGGTATCAATGCCTCGTCTTTGCTGTGTTCTGGTCGCTCAATCAATATAGTCACCGACAGTTGATTGATTGATTTAATAGTTTGTTGTTGTTTTTTTTTTGTTTCGAACAGCAGGCGACGGTAGAGGGCAAGCTTCAAATTTGAAACCATGATTACTGCACACCACACAACCAGGCAGCCAGCCAATTTAAGGTTCGAACTCGGGACCTTCCTGATGTCCGAAACGCATTCCACTCGACCAGTCAGTCAATTTAAGGGTTCCAACCCTGGATCATTCGTTTCACACAATATCAAAACGATGTTATCCCAATAAAGTTTAGATGCACTGAAATAATTCACCCAAGTCAAAGCGCAATCATCTGTAGCCTGTTTTCAAAAAGAGCCTGTTGAATGCATGCTAATAATTGGATCTCAACTCTTGCTAGGAAGTGTTTTAGAATTCGAAATTTTAATTTTAATTTTTCTTCCAGTTCTCTGAACATGTCATAGAAAGTGGTATTTGGTAGGAACTAAACTTGAACACAATGGCTGAATTACTAAAGTAAAAACTATGGCGTTCATTTAGAAAGTACCGTCCCAGTGTTACGTAAACTTTATCCTATGTACAGTGTTACATCTAACACATTTGATTTTAAAATTTCAAACAGAATAATTATATACATTTTATTAAACATCGAGAAGTACGTCTTTGGTAGGTAGCAACAACTTTCAGATATAAATATACAAAATACTGATATGGTTATGGATTTTAATGCAATATTTTTTTTATTGCAATAAAAAAAATATTAAAAATCTGGGTATAAATTTTAGTCTTTTTCTCGTTCCCTCCAATGCGGAGTCACAATCCCCCAGAGAAATACCGTCCATTTATCAATCGATAGACTGCCGCTTCATACCGTGACAATGTTTTTACAGAAATAGTTCACTTCTTGAAGCAAACTTTGAGTAGTGACAACATTTTGATAGAAGTCATTTTAAATTGACCAGTGACCTGCTAGAAATAGTATTAGCGTACAAAAAAAAAAGTTCATTTGGCACAGCTTTTTTGTCTTAACTTTGCATTGTTCATTTTTTTTTTCTTTCTAGCCAGCAATGTTATTAACTTTCTGATCATTTCTCCACTACATCTGCTCAGGTTGTGATGTATCTAGAAGTTACCAGATTATTTATTTTTTTTTGCAAGAACCGGAAGTTTTGCGTCATTTCAGTTCTGCAGCCCAGACGTGTTGGGGCCAGCCAGTTCTGCCCTTAGGTTTTTTCTCGGGACACGGACTAGACCCTTGACTGCTCGTCTCACTCTCTCCATCCTGTAAAAAAAAATAAGAAAAAAAGTTTAAAGCGTTGTCGTTAAGTAACTCAGATTTCATCCTATAAAAATAAAATATTCCTATGCAGCAAGCGCTTTCACCACATTGTTTTTTTTCCCTAGACCTGGGTATTTGCTTTAAAAAGAAATAGAAATACGAAGAATGCATTAAAAGCTAGACTTCTTGCAGAAAAAAATAATTGCTTTTCAAAACGTTATTTTTTAAACATTAACTAAATTACAATTAAAATATGTTAATGCACCTTATTAAACTATTTAAAACTGTGTTAACAATTCATCGCTCTGTGGTTACTCATGTTTTGAGTTTGAAGGCTAGAAAATGATGTGAGGTCTGCTAGAACGTGTCCACTAATCTTTACCCAATAGTTAGATCCAACCGCAATAGTAGACACACAAAAAAAAAGGTATTTAGGGGATTGAAAACAAAATTGTTGAAATACCACTAGACTTTAGAAATGTATGTGTATTTCTTGCTGAAAACATAAGCCTAGAGATTGAAAAGTAATAAGATCTTGTATGTAAAAGTATCAGGACCTTTCTGTCAGTTTGATCACATTATACCATACATCTCAGTATTATTGCAATATATTTTTAAATATTAATTTGACAAAACCGTGTCTATAAAATACAACTATACAACTAGGTTTAATTTTGAATAGGCTGAAAAAAATCAGATCATATAATGCGTGTTAAAACAAAGATAAAATAAAGAGAAATATAAGGAAAGAAACAGAAAGCAGAATCATTGATTTAACGTTAACACCCAAGCTTCTTTTGTAAACATTCCAGTCATTAAATATCTTTGTTTAAAGATTTGAGAGATCAAATTTTCTGAATTTATCCGGTGGAGATGAAAGATGGAAATCTGTTTGTTAACGGACATCTCCGGCAGACGTTTCAACTTGCTCAACCAAGGCCCCCCAGTGTACATCCTAAGTACTCACCAACTCAGACGCAGGTAGTTATTGCCTGCAGGAAGAGCCGTGGGAGAGAGAGGGGGGGGGAGAAATGCTGGTCTGGGTGGGGTGGATTGGAAGGGGAGATTAACTATATGCACGTGAAATCATTTGCCCTGGCAGTGGACGGTGGTCATTTGCACGCGCAGACAGCAGTATAAATGTTTAGAGAAGCTGGGGGATCTTTGTAAAACCGGAAGTGGATTGCTTGGCGCCGGCCACTTGTGACGAAATGCAGTCAAGTAGACATTCTGGCTAAGTGAACGGTCCAAATATTTCTCAGACGTAGATGTACTAAGCGCTTGACCGATGCAAATAGACGAAGATGGAGTGGAAAGACAGGGGTCTTGAGCTAGGTGATCATAATATCAACAGAATAGGGTCAGTGTAAATAGATGGAGATGAGCCGCCAAAACGAACTGAAGTTGAGACCAAGATCAGTGTAATCGGTCCATCTGGGTGAAATGTGTTGATCTTGCAAAAATGTGGTACATTAATTGCTAAAATGCCACAGAGTGTTTGAGGCACTCTAGAAAGTCGAGTGTTATGGATAATAATAATAATAATAGTAATAATAATTTTATTTATAAAGCGCTGTTAACAAACAAAATGTAGGTTCAAGGCGCTGTGCTAACATTACAAACATAAACACAAGAGCTAATTTTTTTTAAGGGTTTTAAGAAAAGGGTTAGGGTTATTAGGGTTGTAATCTTTGAGATTTTAATAAGGGCTGTTTTAACAGAGAATTGCTTAATAGGGTACTAGCAATGAAAGCTCTATAACGTGGGAGTCTGTCTAGGCTTCTGTCATTTACAGAAAAAATTAGACCTGGGTATATTTTTGTTTCATTAAATCAACATATTGATGGTTTAAAAATTACTAGATATATATATATATATATATATATATATATATATATACAGAGAGAGAGAGAGAGAGAGACAGAGAGAGAGAGAGTTGTTTATCACAAGTTTGAGAAGCAGTGGTGTAAAATAGTTACAAAGCGAGCGAACTCAGCTACAACTATGCACTTTAACAACCCCTGCAGAGAAAAGAGTCGTCATTAAATTTTAAGACTTCATTAATAACCTATAGACTAGATCTAGTCCTTTAATTTTTAAATGCCCATAATTCTCGGTGCAGTCCGGTGCGCACACTTCCATCTCCATCAAACAAAATGGCAACCGAAAAGCTACAAATGTGCAAAAACGCCATTTTGGAGTGCCAAGCACCATTTGATTGGCTATCAACATGGCGTTAATGCGCCCTAGCGCCGTGGGCGGCAAAGATAGATAACTCTTAAGAATCGGGTGAAACACAGATTATCTCATGTTTCACCTCCCTAATTTAGCATCTATTTCTTTTTTTTTCTTTTTAGCCCCTTCCTTTTTTTACACATTTCCTAGCTCTCCGCTCCATTTTCTGACCCTATTTAATGAGTTATTAAAAAATGCCAAATTCACAAAATAAAATAAACGTAAATAAAATAGTTTAGTGTTGCATTTTTTTTTACGCCTGTTTAAGTGGTGACGGAACAATATATTTCAGAAATTAAGTTAATTAGTCCATGCCGTGCCAAAGTAAGTGTTCTTGTCAAAACACCCATAATTCTGCCACCGCGAGCCTCTTGAGGAAGAGAGGGAGAGAGATGGAGCAATAAGGAAGATGGGAGAAGCTATTAGTGTAACTTTAATAGGGGGGCACTTTGTACCGTTTCAAAGAATGTGCACACTCACCCGCAACGTGCACTTCAAGGTGTTGGTATGTGCACCTGCAAGTGACAAATTGAATTCAGGGTATTGTTAGGTGTACTTCCATGAGTCAAGGAACGCTCAGCGTGTTGGTATGTCACTTGAATTGGGCAAGTCACAGTCGGTTGGTATGTGTACCAGCATGGGGCAAGTCACAGTCGGTTGGTCTGTGTACCAGCATGATGCAGGTCACACTGTTGGTATGCGTTCCAGCATGGGGCAAGGTACTGTACAGTCATCTTCGAGTCCATTGAAAATGAGAAATGTGCTATAATATACTATGAATCGTGAACTAATTGCTGCTTTGTGATTGGTTCATCTCATTAGACAGTACGACTGAAAACCCTTTAACCTAATCAGAAAGTTAATTCTCTGCCTTTTTTTTTTCAGGAGCTAAATCCTGCTATAGAATGTTATATTGTTATTTTAAAAATTAAAAAAATTAATTATTGACATTATTATTCTCAAATTGTGTGTTGCTATGTTGAAGGCTTTGATTGTAATTAAGCGCTAGATAACCATTTCGCTGTTTGTGGATCGCGTGATCTGATAGTTGCGACATTGTTGTTCATTATTATTGTTAAAATTATAACATAATTTATATTACCAATTTCATTATTATTACTTTGCATTTATATTCCTCTTAAGTAGTTGTATATTGTTATTATTTGTCATTTTGACTGCTTTTGTAGCACTTGTGCTTTGTGACAAAACAAATTAAATTGTTAAATTGTGTTAAAAAATTGACTGCTCTTATTCGACATAAGGTAAAAACTGATTTGTATACAAAGGACCAAAAAGAAATTTCCGCAAAGCTAAAAAAAAATTCACGAATTATAAGCCTTTCACTAATACACTGCTAATCAATTCTATGGTATATATATATATATTGTTTCACTTGTTTAATTCTTGTGTCAAGGAAGAAGAGAACTGAGCCGAGGACCATCTGCACCAATGTGGTCGCCGTGATGAAATTAAAACCAGGGTTAGATGAAGGCGGGAGGTTATAGGTCACGGTTCAAGTTATACAGTGGAATAAAGAAACTAATAATGCTACAACAAAAAACATGCACGCCCAAGTTGGTATAGTGCACCCAGCAGCAATGTCTTGTCTTTCAACACTGACGAATGGCAGCTACCAACCCAAACTGCGACCAACAAAACTTAAAGGTACGGGCGCGAAGTAGAAACTAAAATACAAAAATATCCGCACCATCTCATCCCCCCCCCCCCTTTCATTTGAATGTACTTAGTGAATCTAGCCATGTGAATTAAACACAACGTCGGCCTTTGGAAAGGTGAGTGGAGGGGGGAGACGCCTGAAAGAACTGTAGCTGCAGAAACTGTAGAGCTGTAGCTGAGATTCCAATAATGCAAAAGGGGGGGGGGGGGGTAAGGTGCGACGAGGAAGGGATATGGCCTGGGCGGGGGGGGGGGGGGATATAATGAAAACTCGGCAACATTAAAAAAAAATGATGTCTTTCACTAAAATTTTAAGTTCGTCGTGCGATGAGTTTTCAGTACATCCGGGTGTTTACTGGGCACCATGCTGAGAGGTTGGATGAACTCGGGGAGCGGCGTAAGTCCATTGTGCCCCTTTCCGTAACGTACGAAGGCCACGGTACTCCCTACCCTCATCACAACCAGAGGGGCATCTTGTAAACGATATCAGAATATATTTTAATGATCTTCTTGTAGATCTACATACCTTTGAACATTGTCCCAAATTCACGAGTCACAAATTCACGAGTAAGAAAGTTGTTTGACAAGGTCATGTCAGTAGGTCCAGGACAGAGAGCAAAAGTTGGTCAAATACAGAGTGCGTCAAAAAAATGTATATACGCTTTGAACTGTCATAGGCAATTTATTTCCCGTTCTACAATGCTAAATTTCTGGACATGGAAAGCTTAATGTCCAATTAGAAAAATAAATGTGATTAATGCGAGTAATATTCAAACTGGTGGCCTTCAGCATCAGTAACTCTCTCTCTCTCTCTCTCTGGTGCGTTTGAGTTTTGAAGAGCGAAAACAGATGATTAAGTGGTACTGAAAGTTTGAGAATGTTGCTGCGTTTCGAAGACACTGGAGGCATGAGTATGGTACAGAGCCAACTTCAAGGTGAACAATTACACGTCTACGAGACAAATTTGAAATTTATGGAACAGTGTGTAATGTGCATAAAGGTCGATCAGGGCGACCTCGGACAGCTACAAGTGTTGAGTCCACAACTGCGGTCTTGGAACTGTTTCAGCGTTCACCTCCAAAATCGTCACTGCAAGCGGAAAGTGAGAGTGATGTAAGTGCTAGTAGTGTGCTACGCTTTCTGAGGAATGAGATTCAGGCGGTGTGCGCAGAAATCTTAGTGGACACTTTAGTACCATGTACGGAATCTTTGTTGACTCGTACTCAGCGACGTATTGATGCTGAAGGCCACCACTTCGGACATTTCTCAATCAATCACATTTATTTTTTCAATTGGACATTAAGCTTTCGATGTCCAGAAATTTAGCATTGTAGAACGGAAAATAAATTGTCTATGACAGATCAAAGTGTGTATACATATTTTTGACGCACCCTATAGTATATGAAGCACAAGACAAAGGTGTGTCTGGTCTTAAAGGGTTGGAGAGGTCCAGGATACCCTCTACTGGTGTTGTCTTTCATAGTAATTGTATTAGTTGTGTTCTATATCATATATTACAAAAATAGTAGCCCTTTTATTTTACAAACTTCTCCGTTGAAAATAATCACGCGAGAATGGATTTAGAAGTATACCCGTAGGTATTCATGCCAAAAAAGGTATGGTGGTATGATTTGTAGATCTAGGTAAGTTCATAGTCAATTACAATAAGGGCTACCGATAGTGTCTGGGTTAAATTATTAATACCATATAATTATAACTTCTGTGACATATCTTGAGAGACATATCATTTTCAGATTTGAACGATGATGTTCTATAAAAAATTAACTGTATCACGTGAAGATTTTAATAGAATTCTTATCAATTTTTCCGGATTTTGTACACCGAGTACCCCAAAAGGCTTGCTAATTATCAATGCCTCTATTTAATGAAAATATATTTAATGGGTCAACGAGTGGCATTACAACAGTGACTATTTATAGCCAGGTTTCCCAGTGCTTTTTTTGTGCCGGTACGCACCAACACGGCGTACCGGCACCTTTTTCAATGTGGGGGAAAATAATTACTTTTCTTGTATTTTAACATACATTATTAATTTATTAGTAGTGCAAAGTTAGGCAATATATGACTGAGTACCGCCCCTATTTTTATTTATTTGTTTTTACAAAAAAAAAGCACTGGATTTTCCTATATTACATAGGGCTTGATAAATACGACAGCACTAGTACTTGATTGCTGTCGTAATGTGATACTTGCTTCCCTCGTCAATTTCATAAAAATGTTTACAATTTTAGTTGTGAAACGCTATTCTATATAGTGTATATAGTGAATACTACTTGAAGATTGTTCAGCGAATGTTTGAAATAATTTGGGATAATTGTCTTTGCTGGAACATCGTACTTGATGTGTCAAGACGGATTGACACCGTGGGGGATGTCTATGAAATTGACCAACACCTGGGAAAGAGCACAAGCGGTGTCTCGTGTTCACGATTGCCCCTGCAGCAAGATTAAGATGCACATGAAATTGAGTTAGTGTTCGTTTCAATGGAAAACATCTTAAGTTACATACATACACACACATAAACACATAAGCATGTACACGCACACAAAGGTATATACACACATGCGCATGCAGTAAAGAGAAAGGGGGGAAAAGGCGATCCGTTCAAAAGTGTCAAGTGTCAATGGCTTGACAAGATGGTGACATGACAGTGAAGGCAAGTGGCACTGACGATTCGCCTCATTAGCAGTTTAGTCCCGGTGTCATTAATCCCTAAACCCTTGACCCCACCCACCGCCCTAACGAACGTGAACCACGGCGGCCCTAATGCTTGAAAGATAATTACGTAATTGTTCTGTACACATCGCAAGGCGAAACCTGCAATAAGAAGCCTACTTAATAGACACATAGTTTCCTGAACTCTCACTTCCTTGTTGCCTAGGTTACGTGTTTTAAATTGTAACGCTGTTTACACTACGTAGACCAGATAGAAAGAGCCGATGTACCTCTACAAACCCGTTACATCAGTGATTCTCAACCTTTTGTCAATAAAGCCTCCTCTGACCATTCTTATTCCCTAGTGCTCTGTAGAGATGGTACTATAATAAAATAAATAAAGAGGTACTTTGTGTAGGAGGGAGGTGGGAAATGTAACGGAGAAAAGCCCCTTCACTCATTAAAAAAATCTGGATTATCCCATGGTCCCTTTGAAAACTGCCAACACAGGCCACGCTCTCTTAAGAAAAACATAGTAAAAGAAAAAGGAAGAGAAAAAAAAAAATATCCGGTTAGAAACCCTTGCTTTGGAATAATATTCTGGCGGACAAGGGTAGATAAGGACGACCCGTCTTCGAAGCAAGAGTTATCTCCGCTACACACTAAACATCGCTCAGTCGAGTGATTAGCCAGCATTTATTAAAATTATATTAAGTTCGTCTGAAGGGCAGTGTTACGGGAGAGTTAAATAAGAGAGGGGGGAGGGAGGGAAAATTACCGCGAAAAGACCAAGTAAGTGGGAGGGGGTGGGTTAAGGGGAAAAAAAGTATTTAATGTGTAAAGGAGGGAGGCACAAACTACGGCCTTATGGCCTCTTCCGCCCCGTGGCGCAGTGCTATCAGGCCCATCCAAACTGGTACACAGCCTCCATGATGTCGAAGAGGCTCAGTTCCATTGAGATGGACGAGGATATTTTTGTTTTGGTCAGGATGCGGCACGCAACATGCGTATCAGAAATGTATTTAGGGCAACCACTTGTCCAAAAAAAAAAAAGCCAAAACTGATGTCAAATGTTTTACATTTTTTCAAAAGTTCCTTCAGGGTTGATAATTTACTTCCTACTTCTCCAGTGGGACGACCGGGGGGGGGGGGGGGTATTTATGAAACAGGGTACATCGAGACGAACGACAGTCCAGAGCGCATAGGGCCTACCACATGACCAGTCAGCCAATCGATGTATAGAATGTGTTCGGTTAAAATGAAGAGACCAATTCCTTTCAACCTTTTATTTTTGTTCAGTCTAACCTCTCGGTGTGATGGGAGATCCAACAAGCGCGCGCTCTTACACGTACACATGTTTCACTCACACACTGATAGGCAAATCACAATCTCAAGTGTCGTACACAACGAGCTCCTTACAAGCCTCCAAGTGTGGATGACTTCTTGAGGTTTTGATGAGGCGCATGCTCAGGTCGCCAGAAAGAATGACTTGCCTCAAAGTCCCAAGGAGTTAGTTGAACTGTAAAACCTTAAGTCCGGGTGTGTTAGGTCAATGGTGAAGGATGAAGACATTTTCATCAGATGTACAACATAAAAGTAATGTGCAAGGATTAGTCTAACTTTATTTTGAAATGCTAGGTGACTCTAGCAGCCAACTACAGTAGCAATAAACAATGGAAATAAACTTTGTTTTTGGAAAGTATTCCATCTGAAGACAATGTAAGCATCGCGTTTTTTTTATTTCAAGCCGCATATCTCGCTTCCATGCCGTGTGATTGTCAAAAGAGCTGAGCCGAGGGCTCTTCGAGCTCTAGGCATGTAAGCCTGCTTGAACAAATCGTTCTGTCTGGTAGAGATCCAAGTCAATGCCTATGTAAAGCATTGCTATTTCCGACATATCTGGCATTACGAGCGCATGTACTAGAATGCATGGCCGAAGGCCGAGTACACCGGAAACACCCGCCATTTTCCTATGTTGTTCCAAGCTAACCGTGCAGAACTCGCTATTAGTGTAACGGTCCCTTGAGGAACGGCGCATGGATTATCGACAGGGACGTGGAAGCTCTCTTTCAACTCCGCACCGTGCAATGGGAAAGCTCTCGCATTCCCTTGGACACTCCTACAGGAGTTTTGTTTTGCTATTCATTTAGCCTAATTACTTCTTCAAGTAATCGTTTCCACCAGGGTGCCACGTTGAGGCAGAATAGCATACCCGAGACGCTTCCATGCCTGAAAGTTCTATCAGACTTGTCAGAAAAGTGAGAACATACACACATGCACCAGCAAACGAAACACTTATTCGCATATCATTTGTTTTATATTTGTTTTAACCTCTGATAAAAGTCTTAAAATAAAAACAGTGTGAAATGGGATTATAACTTCTTAACATTAAAAATCATTCTTCGAAATGATTTAAGCTACAGGAATAAAATTATGTACTTATATGTTTATAAGGTGAAACCAAAAAAATGAAAGCTGCCTGGACTTCTGTGTAATCGCCATTTTTTTTTCCCGGAAAAACAAATCTCAACTTTACACAAGCTCTGACGGGAAGGCATTCTTTTGATCAGACACTACTATATATTCAAGATTTGATTTATTTTTTAAGAAATATTTAACGCGTAGATTTTAAATACGGACCCCCAGAGGTAGTTTTATAAGGGACTGATTTTATGTTTGTTTGTTTTTTCTCAATACGTCGGCAAGAGTGTGAAAATTTAGTCGAAAACAAATATTCTATAATGTGCACTTACCTAAAACTGTAGACCCTTGTTAGATTTATCGACATCTATTCTTCATGTTATTTCATTAATTATTTTAAAATGCGGTATAGCTTCAATCGATGGAATTTATATTGATTATATATATTTGTAATTTCTTGGAATGTACAGGATTTGATCTAGAGCTGCTTGCTTTTGTTTTACTGTGCATATTTTTTTTAATT
Organism: Biomphalaria pfeifferi; assembly: GCA_030265305.1. Lineage (NCBI taxonomy): Eukaryota > Metazoa > Mollusca > Gastropoda > Planorbidae > Biomphalaria > Biomphalaria pfeifferi. Next base: position 1,706,488 of record JASAOG010000152.1, read on the forward strand.
TGATACCTGATACCTGGATCTTGTTCTCGGAATATGGTTTACAACGATGTCCTAATTGAAACTAAAGATTTCGGAAAAAAAAATATCATGTTGTTTCAGAGGCGGTGAAAGCTTACGATGAGGCCCTTTGAATCTCTTTGAGTTTCCGAGAATCTCAATGGCGGAAGAGTGAACGTTTTGGTGCCCCTACACTGCCCTTGCAAACAAACTGCAGAAGAAAGGAAGGACCCGCATCTGTGTGAGAGTCCCTGTAGATGCAGAGTTCCTAGTCGTGATGTATTCAGCCAGTAACAGTCTTTCATCACTTGTAAGCCTTGACGTCTTCTGATAGGGAACTCACTTCAGCGCTACCAAATGGAAAGCGGAAGACAGAAAAAGAAAACGAAGAAGAAAAAAACAGAGCGATATGGGGAAAGAAGGAGGAAGCTCTGACGAGCTTGAAAAGACAGAGTAGTGGAAAATTGGGGAGGTGGGGGTGGAGGTGGATGAGTACGTCAGGAGAAACTTCTCGAAAGAAAGACATAGTGATTGTGGATATGTGTACATACGTGCACCCATGCCTGTGCATATACATAAAATGCTTGTTTTATTTGTTTTTTTTTTCGCTGTTGAATTTTTGCTTTTATAATTTTACATGATTGTGTGTTTTAGTTTGAGAGACCATGTCGGCCAAGGAGATAAATACCACCAGTTTCTTCCTTGATTTACGACCACAGATAGTGAGTTGTCACTTTGACGTGGAAGCTCAATGGCGTAGTTTTTTTATGACCAGTCATAAGTCATAGTTTCCTACATGAATTATGATCATTTCCGGAACGTAACAAACAGAACAGATTTATAACAATGTCCTTTTTTTTTTAATAAGCAGTTAGGAGGGGGTGCGCTCATGACATACAATTAAAATACAGATTTAGAAATTAATATTTATTGACATATTGTTTTCAGTACAAATTTCAATAGACCCATCGAAAAACATCAGATAGAATAGATTGAATTTTAAAGCCCATAATAAAGACAAAATGTAATATGGAGTTTCATAAACAAGCTGTGATATAGAAGTAGAACGTAGGCAAGTTTCCAGTTATTCAACCGATAAAAGTGGGATGTGAGTCATCGATAATAGGGATGTAGCAAATGTGCTGTTGTTCAGAAAGGTCGACGGGGGGGGGGGGCGCTTCAATTTTGTGGGGGGGGGGGGGGGGCCTAGAGTCCCTAACGACAATTATGAACACAAAGAAGAATATTTTGTATAAGATTCTGTTTGGCTGTGTGCTTGGTACAAGTCGTATAACTCTGTAATATCTCTGTAAAGTAGATATACTATTATTGTTCCGGGCGGCAATAGCAGAATAAATTTACTGGGTTTTGTGGAGGGTTTCTTTTATTGTACGATAAGCAATCTCCGGTAGGATTGTGTAAGAGTAACCTCATCAATAGTATCCACGTGCTCAGAGTTTCTATCTTTGTGGCCGCACGCAGCGATGGGAAATTCTCTCTTTAATTTCACATTTTTATGAAACCAGAGATCTAGCGTTCTGAAAAGATGTCTATTTATTAGTCCCGGTAAGTAGGGGGAAAATAAAACAAGCAACATAAAATCCCGTCAATGTTAACAGATCCACCTCACAGTGCCCCCCACCTCTTCTCCCATTTACCCTTTCCTTAGAGCACATTCATACTCATCTCTGCGTCTTATGACAGGGGGCAGTGAGGGCGCTATCTTCTCAAAGCCAGTATCTCTACTTACATGACACCGAGAGAATCAAATATTATTGCGCCTTGCGAAATTTGAAACCACGAGTTATGATGGGATATTTGAAGGCTGAGGCTAGACGGAGGGCTAGAGTTATAAAAGACTAGATTTGACAAATGTATATGGTAGTCTTAGCGAATGTCTGTACGAGCTATAGACTTTGTTTGGGTGGGGGACATAGATAGTTTGAGGTAGTTTCTGACATTATTCAAACGAAGGTCAAATAGAAAGTTTTCGCCTGTTATTAGAGAACAAAATGTTTTGAGGGCAATTTCAATAAGAAATATTGATATTTTCATGTAGTACAATATGAATTTAATTTTTTAATTTAATTTTTAATTAATTACTTTTATTCACCAACTTCAGTAAATCTAGTCCTAAGTTTCTTGTTTTTTTTACATCAGCGATTCTTTCACCTCTGCTTCCTTCTCAGTCTCAAAAAAAAAAAATCTGCTTGCGTCTACGTCTACCATTACAAAAATGAAAAAAAACTTGAACGATCACTTGACGTACTGTATGCTGGTGACAATTGGTCTTTGAAAGTTAAGACATAGTTTTTAAAAAGTTACAAATGTAAGAGTTAAATCTCTAAACTAAACCTCAAATTTAAAGCAAACATCCGACACAGTCTCCAAACCATGTTGTCTTCTGGCAGCCAAAGAAGGAATGAAATATAGAAAGAAATATTAAAAGAAAAAATGATAAGATAGTCAGACAGACAGATAGACAGACAGACAGATAGACAGACAGACAGATAGACAGACAGACAGACAGACAGACAGACAGACAGACAGACAGATAGATAGATAGATAGATAGATAGATAGATAGATAGATAGATAGATAGATAGATAGATAGATAGACAGACAGATAGATAGATAGATAGATAGATAGATAGATAGATAGATAGATAGATAGATAGATAGATAGACAGACAGATAGATAGATAGATAGATAGATAGATAGATAGATAGATAGATAGATAGATAGATAGATAGATCGTGGGAACAGCATGACCAGGTTTCCACGGATCACGGGATCACCCCCTCACCCCACCAACACAGTCCCTCTCCCATCATATACTTGTAGCAACAAAGTTTATAAATACGTCTGCCCGAGTCTCTAGACAGGGGTGCAGCTTGTCAAAGAAATCCTCGCCGGGCGTCGACAACAGGTGGACGCGGGTCCATTGACCGCGGCCCGCTGAGAGAGTGATTCGGAACCTAGCGGCACCAGCTGTCTGATTGGGTGCTAAACCTGTACGGAACTCTGTGCTTGTGTGTATGTCAGTGTGTATGTCAGTGGACATTTCGCCATTTAACGTTTAGTACTTTTAAGTTATCAGTTGGTCTTAAGATAAAATAGACAAGATGAGAACCAAGTTAGAATCGATTGGAACACAGACATAGAGATGTTCATCACTGATTGGGATAGCGAAGAGAAACAAATGATGTTATTATCAAAGACTTATACAAGAAAGACAAGTATATTCTGAGATTTAGAAGACGAACTATTAAAAAGTGAGAAAGAATTCAAACGAAATTTTAGAAAGAATAAAAGCAAAAGAATAAAAAAAAAAGATCGGAAGAAAAATGTTGCTACAAAGAAATGTAAAGAGAAAAGAAGAAAAGAATGTCTGTTCAAACAACTTCTCAATACACTGAAATGTCAACATTTTGGCACTGAAGCTAGTGACAAGTCATGACTGTCGTTATGCCAACTGTCAGGTTTTTTTTCTTCCTAAAAATAACAACACGCTATGACACGGTTACATTTCATAATTTCTCCTCTAAAATTAAAACCACGTTCCCAGGGTGCTCTGTAAATGTTTTTAATAGACTGGAAAGAATGAATAGGAGGCTGGGAATGGGGAGAGACCTGGGACCAAGAGAGCACTCCGCCGCTCCGCCAACTTTAAAATTGTATAATTTGTCCCCTCAACGTATCACGTTTCCTACTTTTCAGATTGTCCGGGACGTTACAAGCACGTGCATTGCGCGGCTGCGAATAGTTTGTACAAACTGAAAAGCTTCCCTCTCTTTTAAAGAGCCAAAAATGGTTGAAGTTGACAGGCAATAAGAATAATATTGTGAGCCCGAAAACAGAACGCGATGAATAATTACGTCACAGGGCTACGTCTCGTCAAACGCCCCCCCCCCCTTTTCCTATTTTGCGTCACGGCCCTGTCACACTTAAATTGCCGGTGCGCCTTTTCGACTAGAAATTATTTTCTACCGTCGGAGGCTTCTTCCTTCAGGCGATTGTCGAGCGGAAATGACGTTAGATCGGGTGTTTAAACCAGCCACTCCCGCAGCGGTTGCAATGAGTGTACGTCCTAAATCCAATCACGCCGACTTGGACAAGCGACTCGCAGACTAAACTCTTTCCAATCGTTCGGCTAAACCCATCTCATACATTTTTAAACGGCTCTGCCCAATGTTAAGTCACGTGGCCCAGGTCGCGTGATCTCCATTGCTAACTTGCAGCTCTCCTACTGGTATTTTTTTTCTTTACGATAATTGGTATGAGCGCCAGCGAATATTTTGTGTGAGTGGGACACGGGTCGATCACGCAGATGGGGCACAGGCGCCGGAGACGCCGGTGTGGGCGGGCCGCAGTCAACCAAACCAATGGTAATTTCATCAAGGGAGTCGCAGAGGGCCTGGCCGCGGCCTGATAAATTAGCGGGATACAGTTACGGATAAACAAAGTGGCGATCAAGTCCAATCTCTGGCCTGTTCGTCACTAGCCTACTGATCTGGGGGGTTATAAATGTATTATATATATTATTTAAGCAGAAGACATTACATTCCTACTTTTACACAAACTAGTACTATAGATTAAATCTATCTAAGTGGATATATGAAAAATTCCAGAGTTTATCTCTATTAATAAAATGAAGATCCAGATAATGTTTAAAAAAATAAAGTGACATCACTTTAAAACACGATGTGTGCAAAAGGTCATACCGCTGAGGAATCCGTCACGATTTAGAAACTTTTCTAGTCGATATGTTATGCGGCTGTTTGAACTAATAATGTTCTTGAATAGATAAAATGGATGGTTGCCTGGTTGTGCTGTATGCGCGCTGGACTGTCGTTCGATCGTCTCGCTGATCCCGGGTTCATAACCTGCCCACTGCTATCCCCCGTCGTCCTGCGGGAGGTTTGTACTAGAAGGTAAATTATCTTCAACTCTGAAGGAGCATCCGAAACATGTCAAACAAATCACAGGAGTAGGCCTACAGTGATTATTTAAATTAGCTGAACTCGGAATAAGTCAATTAAATCATTACTTGTAAAAGGTGGTACTTATGCATGAACATATGAGAGCAGCAGGCATGCGCATATAGTTACACTCATTTTATTTTCTTGGGAAAAGGGACATGACCCATTGTCACATTCTTGAATAGGTACCCACCACGTTACTAGCTTATTCAACACAACCTTGCCCCATTTGGTCTCACTTTTCATCGACCGACAACTTTTTGTGTTTTTTTATGTTTGAGTTTATTTTTGATTGATATTTGTGGATAAAAACACTGGAGTATTGCCTGTGGATAGAAACAGTCTGGGGTATTGCCTGTGAATAAAAACAGTCTGGGGTATTGCCTGTGGATAAGTGGACTAAAAAAACAAATGCAGGGAACTTCATCCATTAACCTACATCTCAAGATTGTGTTCAGGTGTCAGTGTTAATGAGCATATAGCTTTTCGCAAACTGGTTCAAGTCTGCCATCTAGTTCCTGTTTTAACCCCCCCCCCCCCCGCCCCTACTACCACAATCTTTCTCTCTCTTTGTCATCTGACGATGTAGTCTTGGTCCAAACTAATTTCTTCCTGGAACGATGTGTTATTGCTGTGTGATGCGAGCTGTTATTGTTGGCGATGTTTATCTCTCTTTGTGGTATCAAGTACGTGTCAGAATCTTGTCCAAGCTAAGAAGTCATTAGCTCGTGTTATTGTACTCTGTACTGGGATGGGCTGGGTTTCCAAAATCCAAAAGTTGATGACGCAGACCGATGAAATTACTCAGAGAATGAAATCTCTTAAATAACTGCCAATTTTATCCCCCCCCCCCCCACACACACACACACAAACACAAGTACATACATCCAAACATAAACACACACAAACACAAGTACACGCATTCACACAAAAACACAAGTAAATACATACACATACACACAAACACAAGAACATACATACACACAAACACTAATACATACATACACACACAAACACAAGTGCTTACATACACATACAAACACAAGAAAAATACACAGACACGCAAGCACAAGTACATACATACAAACACAAACACAAGTTCATACAAACAAACAAACAACGCAGGAACATCAAGAGTACGGACGTTATTATCTATCAAATATATCAATCGTTTTGGGAGGGGGGGGGGGGTCGTATCTGAAATCTGTATTTCATCAAATTCACCATCAGTGGCGCAGCTAAGGTTGGGGGGGGGGGGGAATGTAAAAATCCCTCCGAGTGATTGAAATTGTTTTTTACATTAAATATTACTCAAAATGCAGACACCCCCCCCCCCCCACCGCCCCGGACCCCCAAACGATGTTGAATTCCTATCCATGCCACTGTTCACCATTCAATGATAGAGTTGATGAGTAGTGACACACACAAAAAATTAAAACAATAACAATATACCATTCACAGTTTAAAACAGAAACACCTACTATTTAATATACTGATCTAGTTTGTTATCTAAAACAATGCTGTCTTCAATACCAGTCTCTATGTCATATTGTGTTATGTTGTTTGTTGGTCGCGAGTGTAAACACTATGGTATGTTTTAATTTAAGTCTGATTGATGATTTTGATAACTCGTGTAAGACGATTTTGTACTTCAATATATGTATTTAAAACAAAATCATGTTGTTGTAAAAATCATTTACTTATAAAAATAGATATAAATTTTATTTATATTATAAAAAGATGTAATTTACTTGTATCCATTAGTTATAAAAATCCATTAGTAATTCTTTAGAATATAATAGTTGTAACAAATCAATCAACTAATAGATTAAAATAAAACATGATGTAAATTTATTTTTAATTTTTTGATAAGGACTTTTTAGTATAGGTACTTGATTAGTAGAGAATGCCGGGTATTAAAGCTAGTGTCTATCCAATTTATATACAGATGAGCAGTCACCCGTTCTATACTACGGTTGAAACCCACTAATATAGAGTAGGCCTACACACATCAGTTGTATCCTCTTCACAAGTCTGCATTATAACGCAGCCCACACACCATTAGAACACTTTTAAATGAAACGCCTCTTCCCCAATAAGACACTTTTTGGCCCTTGTATATTCAGTGGAACAGTCAACATTACAATTTTTGGCATTCCTCTATACAAAGCATTCCTAACCACGAACGTTCATCTGTGCCATCCTGACATACAGCAATACACACACACTACACACATTTGTATCCGTAAATTATAGAACGACTGGTTAATAGTTTATTGAAGCTTTACTCGTCCCGCACTAAAGTTTAAAAGATTAGTGTATTAGTCTAATGGTTGCATATTTTTATTTATTTTGTCAGTCATAGATCTAGGTCTAGAGGCGCACCTTATAAAGAATAACTAATGTAAACAAACCATATTATACACCCCCCCCCCCACCAAAAAACTACAATAAAACACACACGTTTAATAGTCCATTATTTTCATTATGACATTCCTAAAATATAAAATTTTATATTTATAAGAGGCCTACTTGTACATCCAGATCTAGTTGTTTTAAAATTGTGCTAAAAATTATCATTAACTTAAGTCTTTACACTTCAAACTGTAGCAATTTTCTCCACACAAAGACACACAAACATTCATACAGATGTCTCGTGCTATTGTAAAAATACTTTTTAAATCACATTCACTCTGACCATCATCTAGAGGAGTTTTAAGATCTAAATCTGGAGCTGTGTACAAATAAGCATAAGTGATAGAAACAAAAACAAAATAAAGTTTTAAGCCCCAAAACACTTAAAGTGGAAGAAAATTAAGAACGACATTTAAATGTCGGATTAAAAAAAATAACATTGGGCAGAAGTTGCGAATATAAAATCGTTTTCGGTAAATTTAGCCGGTGCGTTTTTTTTTATCTTGAAAATAACTTAGATGTTCTAGGCTTAATTTAATAGCAGGTGGAATTTTTCGCATGGCAAGTGGGAGAGTGCGATAATCAGTCAGTTGGTCATCAGGAGCAAGGATTCTATATAGTAGCTAAGGCTTGAAATAAAGCTTAAGTGTATTACGTGCCTTCACTTATGGCCTTGCCTCTTTGGAATAAAATAAAATAATATTCTCACTTATAGTCACGTGAAATTCTGTGATCATTTATTAGATTCACGACATTTGCCTTTTTTTGTACTATTTTTATTTTTATTGATATTATTATTATACTACGTTTAAATTAGTTTTGAAGCCCTTTAATGAGATACTCATATCCATATCTAGATGTTTTCCTACAAAGCTCATATCTGCTCAATCCGTCTGTCTGTCTGTCTGGTTCACATATTTTACACGTTATTTCTCCCACATCCATTCTCGCATCAAGTTGAAACTTTATACACTTATGTATTGCCTCTTACATAACATGACTCAATAAAAACAATTAACCAAAAATTAATTAATTAATTGCAATTAATTGATTTTATTTGATATAGAAAAAGGAAATAATTCTTACAATATTGAGATAGATCACTAAATGTGCAGTTATTTCCCTTATTTAAGCTTTGTTGGTTTTTTTTAGTTTTTTTTTTTTACTGTGTTTGTTGTCTATTGCTAATTGTATTTGTTTTAATCTCTAATGTTGAAGGTCAAATAAAAGAGAGGGAGTGAGAAATTGTAGAAATAGTCGACCAGAACGGGTTAAATGGTAAGGATTAAGTGGACATTACCAACTGGTAGCGCCAAGTAACCCTATCTGATTCTTCCCCCCCCCCCCCCCTCTTCCCATCTCCACACACACTTCAGATGTCCGGGAGACATAGAAATGGCAGCAACCACCCTCTACCCCGCCCTAAGCCTGTTAATTTGATTTGTCAGCAATCGCCATTTTTTTAGTTCCACAACTTATTAATCACAGATGACCGCGGCGTTGTTCCAACCACTTCGGATAATTACATTAATCAGATCGTCTGCTGATTAACCCGGTGCCGGGCTGGGGCGAGGGAGCGTCGCCGTACAGGGGGAGGGGTCAGACATGCGAAACACTATCGGCACCAATGTTTCCGGCTTGTTTTCACGCCTCCCCCCCCCTCCATTCCCGCCTTTTCCTCCCATTGTGTTGATGATTTTGTGTGTGTATTCTGGAGAACTAAATGGAAATGACTCCTGCTAAAATGAACATATTGTTCCATGTTTGAGACAATCAACCAACTGGAACTGAGGAGTTCGTAAAAAAAAAGATTGTTAAAGTAAATAAGTGACGTCAAAAAAAATGCATTTAGTTATTGAAACACTTTTTGAAAGTCATAGAGATTCACGTTGTACGTAGCTATCATCCAGGATCTGCTAAATCAGAGATCAAACACAGACTGGCGGACTGCAATGGTTGTAAAAAGTGTAGCAAAAGGCTTCTACAGACAGACTGTTGAAAGATGGACAACCCAGGGCCGGATTTACCAATATGTAACATAAGCTTGCCCCCCCCCCCCTCACCCCATTCCAAAACAAATATATATCTAGCACTGACATATAATTGCTATAATTGCTGAACTTATAATAAAGAGCCCCATATCTAAAATAGCTTAGGGGCCTTTACAATACTAGATCTGGACAAACTGTCAAACGTTAAACACACTGGAAGCGTACTAACGTGCATGTGATCAGTTACTTATTATTTGAACTATTATTTCATTCCCACCATCTAACGCCATGTTCACAGTCAAAAATGTGAACCATTGATGTGGACAACTTTTCATTCTCCTTTCGAGCTGAAATTTCTCACATAAACTCTTGCTGCATGAGAACACGATTCCTAAACATTTCAGAAAGTTCATTAATTATTAAATTGATTAAAAATTTTAAATTACCATTGACGTCTATTAGACTCAGGGAAACTAATAACGATTGTGTATATTCCTTATTACTGAGTATCATTATTTATTTCTTTTGCATATGGCCGCCCCCATGCAAAGGTGAGACAAATTATGGACTATACATTATGAATGTTTACTTGGCTATATTGCTCGAACAAAGAGATTGTTTTTTTTTCTTTTTAACTTCATAATTTAACATGTACTCCTAAAGCTTCAGTGCTCGATGCTTGAGTCTCGAACTGGTAAACTCCCCCCTATGCACCACAGCCGGGAGCCAGGGGGTTAATAAACAGTTGGCGCCCCTTGCTCTAAAAAGACGGATGGTGGAAGGGAGAGGATGGTAGATACATAAATAATATTTTTTTTTCCCAAATATTCTTTGCCTCACATTAGCTGACGGCACCCCGCGTTGTAAAGTTGAATGGAAATTTTTGGCCGATACCGCAATGGGAAATACATTGAGAAAAAACTTTCTATTTTTTACAGGGTACAAATACTATATATATATATATACTAGCCTGACATTACCCGCGGCTTGCGGGCCTTGGTTTGTGTTTACTAATCTAGTGGATTGGATTTAGATGTATGTTAAACTTAGCTAATGATCCTTTCAAGTTTTTTCTCTTTCGCTACGAAAATAAAATTAGTTTTGCGAAAATGGGTTTACCCGAAGCCGATACATTCATATCTATTAAAAATGAAAGGAGCGATAGATGAATAGGATATAAAGTACAATTAAAACGGGTTTACCCGATTTTTAAAATGAAAGGGATTATAAAGTAAGTCAGGACGTTCTGAATTCGCAGATATAAGGAACGAATTTATGTAAAAATGCATTTGAAACACAAAATTGAAGGTTAAGTTTATTAAATAATGAAATCAATAGACTATATTTTGTATTTTCATGTGTCAAAGTAAAAAACTATCAGCGCAAAGTGTAGATCTTAAAATTAGATCTAGATCTAGACCCTTTCAATCTTTTCTCATGTAAATATGGCCTAGATCGATGAAGTTATAATGCTTTCATAGAGATGGTCAACTTTTTTTTTTTTGAGGGTCTTAAGTTTGTTTTAGGGCTACAATATATACACTACGGTCTGCGTTAGCACCAAAGGAATACTTCTGCCAAGTTTTATCAAGATTGGTCAAACGGTTTTGATTTCTATTCATAACATTCATACAGACATACCTACGCCATACTTTCTACTTTATAATATATATATATATATATATAGGGGAGGGGGGTACAGTATACCACGTAGTATTGCAGATCTAGTTCCGACCTACAAAATGTGCCAAATTTGAAATTCAACGCAGACACAACCGTTATCTGCCGGTTGTCGTTTTCAATCCCTCTTTTCGACATCTACTTTTTTTCAGCAGTAGCTTTTCTTTTTTGGACTTTTTGTATTCCACTGCAACAATACTTCTACTACTACTACAAAGAATAATACATAAATTGATTGCATATCCCAGACATAGATGAGAATTATATAGGCCCTACACTTTGATTTATTTCTCACACACATTGGGCCTAGAAACATCGTCAATTTCTGAATTTCTTGTTTGTTTCTTAACGTGATTCATTGGACAATATCCAGATCTCTCGGACACGTTGCTGAAAGATGAACGAATGAAGTAGCTAGTTCCATTCGCAATAGTATTTTGACAAAGCCTCTCTCTCTCTCTCTCTCTCTCTATCTGTCTGGTACAAATGTCGAACACATTTCTTCTCCCACTTCACATTGTTGAACCAAGTCACAAACGTTGTACAATTGTTTAATGTTCCTAGCAAAACACGAATCAGTCACAAAAAAAAAAAAAGAAACAAAAAACTAATCAGTTAATTAAATGGTGTTGATTAAGGGGAAATAAATCTTACAGTATGATATTTATGGCTGTAAATGTGGAGTTTTTCCCCTTAGATAAGCTTTTTTTAAAAAGTATTTTTATATTTTGCTTTTTTTTTAAATAAAAGATCTAGTTTAATGCGTGTGTGTGTGTGCGTCCGTGCATTGGCGTCCTTGGCCTTGCACAAATAAATGAAAGTCTAGAAATGCAAAGCGATGGATGTAGCATTTCCGGAAATAAAGGGATACAAATCTAACGGACTAGACTCATGCTGATTACCTCCCCGGGTGACGGAATAGATTGATAGCTCTGACGTCATGGGGGAAACACACTAGGTGTCCTGCAATGAAACTCGACGGAGACGCGCAGTAATTTTCTCTGGTGCGCCTTCAGGGATTGTAGACTAGGATTCTTTTTTTTTTTAAGTGTCTGGAAAAAATGTAGAGAGATAATGCGCGTTAGCAAATAGATCTATTTTAGCGGTGATAGAGCGTAGACGTGTAACTCTTGTTCTCAGAGATCTTTTTTTTTTTGTCTTCGTTTTGCTTGTCAAGTGTAGGCAGACATTGAAGTAGAACATAGATCTACACCATTTCTTGCATGGCTTGCAGACAAACGAATGTATTTGACTAAAACTGGTTGAGCTTGATATTGGTTGATTTAAAACACTTTTGATCAATTTGTAGAGCAGTATTGTATATTGAACAAAAGAACAGTGGTGGAGAGATATGATTGGTATGGAGTGTGTGTGTGTGTTTGTTTCCAATGTGATTATGAAGAAAGGGAGCATAAATTGTTTGAGGATGAAGAAAGGGAGCAATAATTGTTAGTTTTTTTAATATGATGCAATACAAGCGGCTCTGTCATAGTAATGTTAAGATCGAGAAGACTCGAGAATGCCAGAGTGCATGGACGTGTTTATAAAATTGTTTCATTTCGTCTCAAATCGAATTTTTCTATGCTGTAATCAAAGCTATATTTAGTTTTATTCACAAAGACGTTAGTTAAGTTATTTCAAATTTTATAAGTTAAACAAAAACTTAATACGCCTACAGCGGTTTAGTTGTCTAGGACATTGGGGCTATAAGACAACGACCGTCAACAATGATCAAGGGTACTTGGGCGGAATACTAATTGAATGCCTCTTTTAAGGTTTTGATTTATATGTGTGCGTGTGTGCATGAGTGATTAAAAAAGGCTACTCAGGGCTACAATAGATGTACTAGATAGCCGGAATACCATTGCTTTATTCTGAACGTCCTATAGTAGCCTATACCAATGTGCGTAAAATAAACACTGTTCACTAAACTATGGAAGTATATTGTAAGTATTAGTTTAAAAATTTTTTTTTATACAATTAAAAATTGGTTCGCTTAAGAAGATCCAAAGAAGACATTTGTTTTTATTTTAATTACATTAGCTAGAAGATTTAATTAATTAATTTGTTTTTTATTTGACTGTATCACATTAAGTTAAGTTCACTGACAATATCCACTGTTTATGATTTACTGAGATTCAAATTCTTCAATGTAAAGAAATAATGCACAGAGACGTCAAACTAAATAGCGCCCGACACCTGACGTTCTAAAGACGTCTACATGCCATAGTTCCCACATATTAATTGGATTGACAAAGAAAAAAAAATAATTTATATATTTATTAATTTTTGGATATTGTAATTTTTTTAGTGGGTGAATTTCTAAAATGTTCTATGTATCTATTGTTTCATGTCAGTATCGAGTCACGTGGTTGTCTAGTGACCAACAAGATAATAAGCTCAACTCTCAATTGTATGCACATTTACATACAGCTTTTTTTTTTACTGACTCTCAGTATTTTCACTTCTTTTTTTCCTCTTCGATATCTTACATTTATATATAAAAAATTATCAGTACATGAAGCTATTAACTATTTACTGATGGCTATATCACAAGGTCCTTCCTTCAGGGAACAGTACCAGGAAAAAGAGGAAGTGGCAGTCAGAGACAACAAAAAAGAATGGACGGCTCTGCCATTGAAAGAGGTTCTATCCGATGTCAAAAGATAGCGAGGAATGGAGAAGACTGAAAATAGATCTTGTGTGGTGCCCCAACTGACTGAGGGATATGTGAAGGTTAAAGTTAACTGTGTAGGTAATTAATTAAGGTAAAAGATGATCGCACACATTATTTTTTCTTTGGTTCCAGGGACACACTTCATGAAGGCTTCAACTTTAAGAACATTTTGTGTATGCTGTCTTGAGGATTATCAACAAACACTGAAGGCAACAAACGTACGTACAAATACTGACACTGAGACTAAATGTGTTAAAAATAGACTTTGTCAAGACTGCCATGGATAAGTCGAGGGCGGTAGGTCGAGGTGTTCAGGTCAGAGGTGTCACATGAAACACAGAAAGCTATAGTTTAAAGACAGCTCGTAAACGGACTGGCATGTTTAAGAGTTTACCAGCACTGATGTAGCTGTAGCCGTACTAGATCTACTAGCCGTGCGAAATGGCGCGAGGAAGGAATGAGAAAAGTGTATATAAAAAGAGAAGAGCGGGCCCGGGGGGGGGGGGAGTTTAGAGAGTATGGAGAGTTTAAGATACTCTCTACCCGAACATTCTTTCTTTCGCAAAGTTAAATGCCACAAAATGTAATCGGTATCTACTTTCACATTGTGTGGTCCAGCAAACCAAATTATGATTTATTCCCTTTTGTTATAGTAAAGAAAACAAATGTTATTTATATAACTTTATATTGCTCTTGGATATAGCTATTGTAAGTTTAATATGTCATAACGGGCCAATAACGGCAGATGGAAACAACACATTAGCAGTACTCTATCTTGTATTCTGCCTCAGATATGAGTATTTTTTATAGGGGGGGGGGGGGCGGAACATGGTAGCTTATGCATCCGATTTTACCGGAACATTGTTGAATGTATCGGTAAAAAACTTATAAATGCGTAAAAAGGAATCCTTTTAGTATAGTATGTATGAAAATTAACTGTTACAAAATCATATGTGAAATTAAACAAAATTGAAATTTCTTAGGTATACAACTAGATCTGTTTGTATGCAGCTCACAGGCTGGGTAAGTCATCTAGCTGAATAGTTGACACTTTTAAAATTTGTATTTTAGATTAAAATATTCTCACTTATTTCTCTGCTTCTAGTTTAGACTAAATCACAGACAAAAAAATTAAATGCTGTCTATAACTTGAATAATGAACAAGGATTTATTGGCTTTAATTATAGGCCTGTAATAGTTGATATTAGTCTATGATGGAATTACATTTATTAGATTTAAGACCTCCTTGGGTCTCTTTTCGCGGCTAATGATAATCTCAATTTCAATGTTAGAAATGTAAGTGAAACTTTAAAAAAAAATTTCGCCTGACCTATACATTTACACTTGCAAACAAATTCCCCATTCATAGTTAGTGATGTACTAAAATATATTATTTCTTGAGTTATAGTTATTATGGCTATAGTTAAAATAATCCTATAAAAAATTATAGGGTGGCATAAAATTATTAGATCTGTAATCTTCTCAAATCATTCAGGTGACTGGTGACATATGATCACAACTGAATCAGATATCAAGATTATCATTATTAGTCCTTTGTTTGAAAATATTTTTCTTTAAATCTTTCCCAAATATTTATAACCGCACAAATTTAGTATGTCTAGGTTAACAGTGCGTACAACTCTAGGACTGATCCAAACTTATTGTTACAATTAGATTGAATATAACCTTTGTTGTTGTTCTTTCTAAGTATTTTTATCTATTTTTTTGTCTAGTCGCATATTTACCGTTTGTTGTTTGTTTGTTGTTTGTTTGTTGTTTGTTTGTTGTTTTCTTAATCCCGTATAGAACAAATTAACCAGGAAGCATTTTTTCATTGCTTTGGTTCAATAATTCATCTTTCCTCAAGGGGTATAACCATAATTTCCATAAAAATATTTTTTTTTAAATTAATAATGAATAGTTGACTTCATTAGACACTTCATGATAAATAATCATAACAATTATAACTAAAGCTGAAAACATCTTAATATGAGAATACATGCCACATCGGCGCTGGTAAAACTCTTAAACATGCCAGTATTTATTTACATGCAGTTAGTAAGAAAAAACAGCAACCCCGAATATTGTTTTAAATTGTTAATAAATCTAATTTAAATTTTTAAATGCATTTTTAAAGCTTAAAATAAGAACAATTACAGTTTATATATGTGTTTATTTTTCTTCTTGATAGAGAGAGACAGTATCCGCAAAGAACTCAAAATATTTCTGAAAGATAAACTACACAAGAATTATTAATAATTATCCTACCAATTTAAAGAGAGATGCGTTGACCAAGGCGATTATAATTGTGTACAAAAAGTATTACTGCAATGTGCAGAGTTCCTCTATGTAATCTAAAAAGTCTCCTGGAGAATTTACTTTTACAACTTGTAGTAGCAATCATTTGTACATACAAAATAGAGGAGGCAAGGACGACACCAGTCTTACGGTTGCAATTAGTAGCCTACACCCCTGCACTTCTGTTGTTTGTTTTTTTTTACGCCGTGGGCTAGTACTGTAGAGTGTAGATTAAACTAGCCTCCAGAGCATGTCACTAACACCAACTTAACTCTGTTGTTCTAGGTCGTATCTTGCACATATAACTGCCACCCTGGGAACTCGGGGGAACGGGACGGACGTGAGTTTATTGGAGGAAGATCAGCAAGGTGACATTTAGTGCTCTCCAGTACCGAACCAGGGGAATTCCCCACCTTCTTTCCTTCAATTTTTAGTTCTTTTGCCGTTTAAATATTTAACTTTTATGTAAACCTGTTTCTTAAACAAAAAGAGCTAAAATAATATAGATGTAAGCAGAGCATACATTGTGTGCAGTTTTAAATTGAAATTAATGTCAAATATATAGTCACTTTGGAAAGGAATACATACAGATATATCAGAGGCTACATGGACCAAGCGATAAGTCTTGTTGCGCTACGAGTTACAAATGTTTTAATATCTTGTTAGCCCCCCCCCCCCCCACTCCACCCGCACGCTCTTAAACCCATCCCTGATTAGATAATTGAACACATTACTAGATGTCAAACATTGGAAACGATGTAATGTGGTCATGGACAGGCGACTACTTTAAAGTTGAACTGTAGACTCTAGTAGAGACAGAGTGCGAAGTCTACTTTCAAGATTTGGTACGTTACGTTTTAATCTTAACAAATTAGAACTCATTTAAATAATTGCGAAGTGCAGTGGCTACACCGCTACCAAAGTCTGAGGTACAATCAACATGGATCATATTTTATTACAATAGATCAATGAGACCTTTCAGGTGTCTTTTTTATTATTACGAATAGAAAGGCTAATTATTTAAGTCCAGTAAATATTATTTTAGTCTATTAAGTATTATTTTAGTCCAGTATATATGTTTTTAGTCTATTAAATATTTTAGTCTATTTAATCTAACCATTTTTATTTTCAGCTCCTTTCTAAGACCCTCGCTATATTAACCCATAATATTGAGGTTAACAATACACAGAAGGTAGCTATGGTTGAGTTTTAGATCCTTTGAACTGCTAGATACTTTAAGAGAAAACTTTCATGAAACAAAAATGATTAAGTAATTATATTTAAGTTTAGGTGGATCAAAACAAACAAATGATGGGCAGAACAAACAGATGGAGGGCAGATCTCAAAGAGTGAGCTCTTTGTTTCCACTTACCGACTCACGTTTTCGTTTGTCCTCTCCCCTGTCCAGTAATGTTCGAGCGTGTGTTAGCGCTGATGACACGCATACGTCAGGTTTAAGGTTGGTTAGGTTGACGGTAGACGTGAGGCCTCCGTTGTTGGTCAGCCCTTGAGCGCTGGACACCATAGACTGGTTTGTGGTCACTTTTTTGGTTAGCTCCGCTTTGAAGCCGGTTCTGGAAAGTTCTGGGTCGTCTTTGGCCAGTATGTCCATGAGGTAAGAGATGTAGCTGGTAGCCAGTCTGAGGGTCTTAATCTTGGACAGTTTGGTGTCCGAGGGAACATTTGGGATGCAGCCCCGCAGCTGGGCGAAGGCGTTATTAATACTGAGCGTCCTCCGCCTTTCTTTTTTGTTTGCTGTCACCCGGCGCTTAATGCAACGCACGGGCACCCCGTTCTCGTACTGGATGAAAGACTGGTAGTGAGTGCCCCCGGGTGAGTTGGCGCCCGGCGCCCCAAAACTGTGATAGCCGTCGGGAATGTGTCCAGTGACCGTGGTCAGCTCCGGCGGCGGAGAAAGCATCCAGTTGGGGAAATATCCGCCCGCGACGGCGGCGGCGGTAGTGTCGGGGTGCTCAGGGTAGCGAGCCATCTGGTGGTGGGGATACGTAGGGTAGAACTCGTGCGGGGCGGCCGGTGAGGACATGCCTCCACCGGAGACCGCGGCGCCTCCTCCGTTGGGAAGTGGATGGTGTCCGTGGTGATAGTGATGCGTCTGGTGTGGATGTGGATGATGTGGATAACTCTGCGGGTAACCGCCGACTGTGAGACTCATGGTGATTGGATACTTAAAAGAATTCTCAAACAAAGTAACTGTGGATCCTGCTCATGGAACCTAAAGCAAAAGAAAACAAGATATTTTTAAAAGAATAAGCTTATCTAAGGGGAATAACTATCATTTTAGCAAACATTTATCTCAATAATGTAAGATTTATTTCCATTTTTTTGATGTCCAACAATATTAATCAATTACTACTATTTATATCACTAATTGCTTAGTTTTTTCTTTTCTTGATTAATA
This sequence comes from Biomphalaria pfeifferi, assembly GCA_030265305.1. NCBI lineage: Eukaryota > Metazoa > Mollusca > Gastropoda > Planorbidae > Biomphalaria > Biomphalaria pfeifferi. The sequence continues at coordinate 1,724,948 of JASAOG010000152.1, forward strand.
TTTTGCTAGAAACAATGTTTTAAGTTTCAATTTGATCCAAGAAGGAGAAATAACGTGTTCAAAATCTGAGACGGACAGAGTGATTTGATAGAAGTTTTGTACCAGACAGACAGAGTGAGTTGATAGAAGTTTTGTACCAGACGGACAGAGTGATTTGATAGAAGCTTTGTACCAGGCGGACAGAGTGATTTGATAGAAGCTTTGTACCAGGCGGACAGAGTGATTTGATAGAAGCTTTGTACCAGACGGACAGAGTGATTTGATAGAAGCTTTGTACCAGACGGACAGAGTGGTTTGATAGAAGTTTTGTACCAGACGGACAGAGTGATTTGATAGAAGTTTTGTACCAGACGGACAGAGTGATTTGATAGAAGCTTTGTACCAGACGGACAGAGTGATTTGATAGAAGCTTTGTACCAGGCGGACAGAGTGATTTGATAGAAGTTTTGTACCAGACGGACAGAGTGATTTGATAGAAGTTTTGTACCAGACGGACAGAGTGATTTGATAGAAGCTTTGTACCAGACGGACAGAGTGATTTGATAGAAGTTTTGTACCAGACGGACAGAGTGATTTGATAGAAGTTTTGTACCAGACGGACAGAGTGATTTGATAGAAGCTTTGTACCAGACGGACAGAGTGATTTGATAGAAGTTTTGTACCAGACGGACTGAGTGATTTGATAGAAGCTTTGTACCAGACGGACAGAGTGATTTGATAGAGGCTTTGTACCAGGCGGACAGAGTGATTTGATAGAAGCTTTGTACCAGACGGACAGAGTGATTTGATAGAAGCTTTGTACCAGGCGGACAGAGTGATTTGATAGAAGCTTTGTACCAGACGGACAGAGTGATTTGATAGAAGCTTTGTACCAGACGGACAGAGTGAGTTGTTAGAAGCTTTGTACCAGACGGACAGAGTGAGTTGTTAGAAGCTTTGTACCAGACGGACAGAGGGAGTTGATAGAAGCTTCGTAAAAACGCATAGTGAAATAAACAGTCCAAATATAAATAGCTGAACACATCTTAGTAAATACGAAAGATAACTATTAGACGATTTCTGCTAGAAGTTTTGACTATATTTATTTGGGGAGATTTGATCATTGACTTGTATAAGATCGCATTTTTAGAGACATCAATTGTAAGAATGGAAATGTTCGCTTCAGACGAAGAAATGTTGCTGAATCCTGAGACCAGGAGAACTTAGATCTAAAGAAGAAATAGACGTAGGAATTCATTTTCTCTTTAAAATAGTTCTATTCATATTGTCCCTAAAAAAAAAAAAGAACAGATATAAGCAACGTCTATTAGTCAGATTATAAAATGAAAAAAAAAAAGACATTTAAAAAATACTTTAAATCCAGATCTAGTTAAATTTACTATAAGACACTATTGAACAGTGTACATTTTTTTAATGGATGTCATGCATCCAGAGAAGTGTGTCAAACGGTAATATATATATATATATCATTGCTTTTTTTTTCGCAACTGTCAGAGAAAGCCTAAATAAATATGTTTAAACACTGCCTGACTTTTGGGCCTCTATAGACTTAGAACATAAGCTAAAATAAAAAGAATAGATAGGTCATTATTTTAAATTAAATAGACTTCTAGTCAAATACAATATTAATTATATAAATCGACCTAATTCAATAGCTAAGAGTATTTTTTTAAAATATAAAATGTCTGCCGCCCCCTCTCGATTCACGCATTGTTCTAATGTTCTTTAGTTGAAGTTTCCTCAAGCTCATTACGTGTTACAGTTGCTATCTATGTAATCTTCTATCGTAACAAAAAATGTTATGTTCGTACGGATTGAAAGTTAAGCTAATACGAATATATATATATATATATATATATATATATATATATATATATACACACACACATTAAAAATAAAATAGGCCTATAGGTTTTGTAAATACTCTAGAGTCTAGATCTAAATTAGTACCAGACTTCTCATTTTTATGTTTTATTGATTGACCCGACACAGCCACACAGTTTCGTTAGTTAAGAAGATTAAATTAAATTAGTCGTTAACTTAAGATTTTGCTACATATAAATCAAATGTATAGCTTGCGTACCAGACAATAGAGATAAGATCTAGAATAATTCAGATATATTAATGACATAACATTAACATCGATCCTAATTTATTCATATCTAGAGTGAATCTATATGATCTAGATCTATAATGTCTAAGTATTTTATATCCGATATTCCCTAGCTAGTGTCCAAACCTTTGTTTTTTAATGTTATGACTTGATAATGACAGTTATAGTCCTGATTTCAGCACTGAATTGTGGGGGTCCATTCAACCACATCACGAAATGAACTGAGACAGTATCGAGTGGACACGTGGAGACCAAGCGGTCTCGTCTTGTGAAATTCTTCCGTCTAAATTTCAAGAAGTCACTCGAAACCCGCTAAGGGAGGACCCTTAAGCACGCGCCTTAAGCCTGACGTCATTGACGATATTCACTCCCCCTTCCCCTCTCCCCGTTTCTCAACCAATCGGAAATCGATTCGGCACCGAAGCCATTTCCCCATAAGCGTACGTGGCCCCGCCCACAATCTCACTATAACCACCGCCTACCGTCTGTTGAGGTGTCAGCTACAGAGCGATAACCAGCGCGTGCGTGTTGTGGTGGGTGCACAGTCATGGCTACCCCTTAGCTGGGGGGAGGCGAAGGAAGAGGGAGATCCTGCTGGTATTACAAAATAATGAATTACTTCTGCCGATAATCGCAGGAATCGGATGAAAACATCAAAGGAACCAGACAACAGAACCAGATATATTTCCCCCCCCCCTTTTTTTTTCCTTATCTATAAGGACAATGATTTTAAAATCACAGTTTTAATATTGCGGTCAAGAAAAAAAGTAATTCATCTGAATAACCAGTTTTTACTAAACATTGTAGGAGATGGAGTCGCTGGTTTAGAATCTCAATTAATTACAGTGAACAGATGTTAATTTGGGAATACTTTGCAGACTTTGCCAGAGCTATGAAGAAGTCAAGATTATTATCAACGCAACCCTGTTTTCATTTGCTTTCGTTCGTTGTAATTAATATTAAATATAAAAACTTTAATTGCTCGTGATGGTGAGAACTAGTCCATGCGACTCATCAACCTAATGGATGGAGTACATTCAGAAATCTCTCTGTTTGTTTTCTCTGAAGATGTAGTTGCATTTCATTTTAAAACAAATGTAGAACTGAACCAACGGTATTGGATAGATCGGTTTGATCAACATATAGAAATATCATTAATGATAAATGAGACCCATAGATAACGCTTTAAAACTGTAATGGTCCACTTTTCTTGTGTGTATCTACAACAAGCCATATAAAACAAGGTTACAAAGGCAGTTTGTGTGGAAACACAAAGGTAAAAAGGCAGGTATCAATATTTTCAGAAAGAACATCAGAATTAAATTCTATAAAAGACAAATGACAGAAAAGAATGGAGAAAGAAGGTTGACAGATCTTGTGTGGTGCCCCAGCGGTCCAGCAAACCAGAGGATAGGTGAATGTGAAGTCAAATGCGAACCTGGCCTAACTGATGTCTTATAATGAATAACTAATTGATCTAATTGTTTTGTAAAGGGTCAATCTCTCATTCAAATCCTCAAAAACAAAATGGGACATTTCCGTAAAAAAAAAAAAAACTTTAGTGAAGTAATTTGGGTGTTTCACTTCCATATTGTAGTTCACGAGATAATATGAAAAGCTACTTGTTAATTATTGTTTTAAATTATGTCCAACTTATTTGCATACTAAATGAATTTTTTCTCTTACAAATAAGTACTTTCATAATAACCACTTTCATTTATGGTGTAGGACTGTCAAACTCGTTAAAGTGTATGGGCCGCATAAAAAACTTACTATGGCCTGGGGGCCGCAGCCAAAAATCAGTTGCAAAACAGCTTACTAGTTTTATGTAAATTAGAAACAATACAAAAGAATACAATAATTAATGGCATACATGTCCCTTAGCTAAATTTGCAGTACAATTTCATAATTGAAAATTATTAAGATTGCGCATTTTTTTCTTTGTCCTGATGCTTGACATATATCTGGGATACAAGTTTACTAATATTGGGTGGAAGTTTGTTTGTCACTTGTCACTGACGACAAATTTTGATCAGATAATCTCAAACCGTAAGGTGATTTGTAACTTTCATTATAGAAAAGAACTGCTCACAGAGATCAGTGCTTGCAAAAATAGCTAGAATTCTGGCTGCAAATTTCCGCAATTTAGGTAAATAACTAAATTTTGGCGCAGCCACTTCTTTATACTTCGCTTTCAACAAAGAATGTAACTGCTATTCTATTAGCTCTAGTTACCAGCAGCATTTTCAGAAGCAAATGAAAATGGAGATAAAAACAACGAAAATCCTTGCTCGTATGAAACGAAGTCATGAAAACGGCCAGTGAAAGCATCTACTAACGATTCCAGGTTGTATTTAATCTTTTTAGTTCCTGACACGTTGAGAAGTGAACAAGATTTTCTCTTCATATTTGGTTTATCCACAGTCGTAATATTGCTTGAAAGCACTTCACATGATTACACGCAGTTGTGATCATTTTGTCTTTACTTTGAAGTTTCAAATTCAAGTCTTAAAGGTGACCAGTGAGATCAAATGCTAATGCCAAATCCTGAACCCATTGTCAGTTTGGAAATGTTCAACAGGTTCACCTTTCATGTTCAGAAACAATACAATTTCTTTACGCAGTACAACAAATCTCTTCAATTCTTCATGACAGGAGAGCCAGTAAATTTCGTGTCCAATGTCATTTAGAAACATTGAAAATTGACGATGATTAAAGCCACGGGCACGAATAAAATTGATAGTGACTGAAACCAGTTTTATGACATGTTGGAATTGTAATTGCTTTGTGCGTTATGTTTCTTGGTGAATGATGCACTGAGAATGAGCAAATTTAAAATTAGCATTAGTCTCTCTTATTTTTGCAAGTAGCTTTGCATCAAAACCATTTCATAATGGTTAGTGCGCCATTCGTTGTTAGACTAGCTAGTTTTTCCAAAGGTAAATTGTACTGCAATATCCCCTGTCATTTCTCAAAAACATCCTCGCTTGTTGTGGTGTTATGCATAGAAAAAAGCTCAAGTAGCTCCTCATGTATCTCAAAATTCCTGTCACAGGTTTTTATGAGTATAGCCAACTGTGCTACACCCGTTACATCAGTTGACTCATAGAGAGCCAATGAGAATATTTCAAAATCTATTTTGTTTCTTTAATTGTTCACACAAGCTGACTGACAAGTCAATTATTCTATGTGCCACAGTGTTACTAGTTAAAGTTATTTCTTTCAATGCTTTCAACTTTTCTGGACTTCCGCAGATTTAACGACACACTCCTTCACACTAAATGATTTGCTATGGCTTGCAATTAAATTTGAAAAAAATGTAGCTGGCTTTCACTGCAGACTCAATCTCGTTGTTCAGTTTAACAAATACTATTTTTCAATTTGTCATCTTTTATTTTCCAGCGTAATAGTTTAACATTATTTTGATAATTTCTGAGGTGGCCAAGCGGGCCGCATGTAAGTTGGTCGCGGGCCGCATGCGGCCCCCGAACGCCATGTTTGACATGCCTGCTGTAGGCATTTTAAAAAAAATGAAATAAAAAAAAGATCCGAAGAAAGTATTAATTCAAAATGTAAAATAGTAGTCTCAATAATTTTTTTTTTTCAAGAGTTTCTTCTAGAAATTATTTCTTTATATTGGATATAAATCTAACAGATATATCACAGAACCTAAAATATTTAGAATTTATAGTTGACTATTTATCTCATAGAAATTATTAAATTTGAAATTAGATGTTAAAAACGTAAGAATATTCCAAAACCTAGTTAAAAGATAGAATCATTTCTATTATAAAATAATGCATATCAATGTTACCATTAAAACGAAGACTAGCCACACCATCTTCCTTTCCAGACAAGTTTTTAATTCAGTCAAAATGGAAACTGTAATGTAAAGATTATTTTCTTGAAAATTTGATGTTAATTTTTTTTCTTGTGTCTACAAGTACAAAGAGGAGCATTGCTTCAAGTCACGTTCCTTAGGTCGGCAGTTTTTAAGGGTGATTTAGAGTTAGCACAAAGACTAGTCATTGAAAGACCAATTCTCATTCTGTATACATTATATAATAATTCTCACCCCGGACTACACTTGTCTATAGAGCAGGCATGTCAAACTCATTAAGGTCTATGGGCCACATTAAATACTTACTATTTCCTGAGGGGCCGCAGCAAAAAATCATTTACAAAACAGACTACTATTTTTTTTTTGTAAATTAGAAATTATACAATAGAATGCAATAATTAATAGCATACCTGTCCCTTTGTATGTTTGGTAATTAAAAATTACTATGATTACGTATTTCTTTGTCCTGATGCTTGACATATTTTCTAGAATACAAGTTTATTAATGTCAGGTTTAAGTTTGTTTTCGCTAGTATCTTTGCAACAAAACCATTTCATTTCATGGTTGGTGCACCATCCGTTTCTAGACTAGCTAGCTTTACCAAAGGTAAATTGTACTGCAATGTCACCTGCTATTATTTCTCAAAAACATCCTCGCTTGTTGTGGTGTTATGCAGAGAACAGAGCTCAAGGTGCTCCTCATGTATCTCAAAATTCCTGTCACAGGTCCTTTTGAGTATAGCAAACTGTGCTACACCCATTACATCAGTTGACTCATCGAGAGCCAATGAAAAAAATTAAAAATCAGCTATTTTGTACTTTAATTGTTCACAAGCTGATTGACATGTCATTTATTCTATCTGCTTTAGTGTTCCTAGTTAACGCTATTTTTTTGAATTCTTTCGCCTTTTCTGGACAAATTACTTCGACTTTAACGACATAAAATCACAATCACTAAATGATTTTCTATGGCTTGCAAATAAGTTTGACAAAAAGTAGCTTTCTTTCACCACAGACTCACTTTCGTTGTTCAGTTTAACGAATACTATTTTTTCAATTCAAGTCATTCTCTTATTTTCAAGTGCAATAGTTTAACATTATTTTGATAATATTTAGGTGGCCAAGCGGGCCAAATGCAAAGTGGTCGTGGGCCGCATGCGGCCCCCGAACGCAGTGTTTGACATGCCTGGTATAGAGGTAAGGTGCACTGTGAACTTTGGTACTCTCTTTAAAAAAATAATTAAAGATTTTATGTTTATATACACAACTTAAAAAAAAAAAGAAGGGGGCGTATCGATTATGAGTACATTTAGGAAATCAAGTCTCTTGTGACGCGCATCGAACGTCTATAAAATAGTGCAGGAGGTGCAGATTGAGGTCTTACAGTGGTTTACACATCATTCACGTCGTATAGGTCTATTACGTACTAGCCTTATGTCGACCTAAACCAAAGATGGTTTTAGCTTCGTGTTGATGGGGCATGTCAGCCTAAATAACGCAACTCATCTAGGAAAAGGAAAACTCTGACTCCAAACTTCCACTTTGTGGCGATACTCCCCCGTGTGGGTATGGGGGCATGGAAATGACCAAGAGTAATAAATAACCCCACTGCCTTTTCAATTGCATTTCACTAAGTGAATAATAGTGGATCTTCCCCACCCACTTTAGGTGCTTTTTGACATAGGTCTGGATTACACTACTCCAGACGGAGGTCTATGTCTCACTACAATCTACTACTGGATAGAAACCCATCTTGAATTTTTTTTTCTGGATCTGGTGAATGTGATAGCGTGAAGGGGCCTAGATCCAGGATGTGACGAGCCCATAGTGCATACCCAGGGCACAGTCCACCTTAAGCTTTCTACTGCAGATTAGTTTCATTTGAAGAGTTCTGTGGATGGCGGACAATGGACCAGTGGCCAACCCCACCTTGTCCCATGGATATTCCGGTTACTGCCTTTAGACCCAGATGTTCTATTTATGTCAGTATTGGAGAAAATTGCCAAGACCGAAAACTTCCTTAAAATGCGGGATTATATATTAAAAAAAAAAAACAACCTGAGGAAACACCCAGCCTACACTAAATGCCAAGAAGAAGAAACCAATGGTATGAAGACGTGCTTCACTTGGATCCAATTTTATATCCTGCATTATGGGGTCATCGTACAGAAGTTGTTGATTATACGGTCTTTATTATTTGGTAGAACGCGGATTCATTGCCGAGACGAACGACTCCTAACCAAACAATAGAAACCAACTAAAAATGTGGCTGCCTGCTTGCGGCGGTTACTTACAAACATGAAGACAGACACAAATACTGTCATAAAATTGTATCCATATATCGTCCTAGTTAATAAATATTTTTGTTCCGCGGGACACAGTTTGGGAGACACTGTGCAATGTATTTATCTAGCTTTTCACTTAGTGGTCCGTGGGCACATTTTGACTTAAAAAAAGGTCCCCGGGGCAAAAAGTTTTGAGAACCTGTGAGTTATTACCTACTAGTCAAAATAAAAGTGACAGTTCTTTGGCTAACACTAGAGGAAAGAATTGTCTATTTAATTGGGGACACATACACAAAATAATGAATTAATAAAATAAAAGCAAAGCTCCCTTGCTGACCATGCGGGGTCTAGAGGGAAGATGCTGTAAATGTTATCTGTTTCTTTGACCCACGTTTAACGAGGATGTCACGTGGCCAGCACTACGCCCAATCGTCTTTACTTTTCCCCAACTATAGTCTGGTACCCGTGGGTGGACACAGGGGTGCCCTAAAGATACCGAAATAAAAAATCCCAGTCTTTACCAGAATTCGAACCTGGGACCCTTCGGTCCCTTCAGTGAATAATTATAACAGGACAAAATATCTTGATTTTTTTTTTCTAGTTAAGAGGACATCCTTTATGGTCACAGCCTTTTCAACAATCATTCGTGCCTTTGAGGTTTTACACATTTATATATTGGAGGCATTTTTATTAATTTTTTTTGTTGTAAATCTGGTGTTTAGAATACCAAACTAATTATAAACTATATTAAATATATATTGATTTTTTTTTGCCTAACGCCCTTTTTAACACTGCAGAAGCAAATGTTTAGTTTATATTTAAAATCAAAGTGTGTTGTTTTTAAATATAATTTATTTAGCAATAGAGATTTGTCACTATAGCGTCGTCGTGAAGCCAATTCGTATTTTTCTTATAATAGTGAATGGAAATGATTTTCTGTGGATGTCTCGGGGCCAGTCGACGCTCTAAGAAATCCATCATCTAACTGACAAGTTATACATACTTATCTTTCTGCTAAACAGACTTGTAGTGGTGCCATGAACTTATATAGCGATTAGGGTAAAGTGGGAAGGGTGCGGTTAATATTTTTTTTTAGCTATATCATAAGTCTACCACTAGTGGATCGCATGACGATCGGATAATTATGTAACTGACCAAAAAAAATGTTAACATAGCAGCCTCTATTCGGTCCCGATCGCCCATTCACTCGCCCCCACCCCATCTGTACCTTTCACACCTATGCTGTAAGTTCTTGGGGTGTTTACCTCTATCTTGACACTGGTGAGACAGACAACGGCGGAATACAATGTGTCATCACCTTGTACAGAAATCTGGCAAGTCTAGACCACTGGATGGAATAAAAAAAAAATACTTGAGCTAACGAGCTGGAAAACAAGAAATGACCTCGACATGATGGGTGACCAGTGTCCGAGAACTCTGTGTGCCTATAACCACTTGCGCAACAGAAAATGGATGCATATAAGAAAAAAAATATTTCGAATTAAATTAAATATAATGGATATTTTTCATTTATAGAAGATTTTCACGATAAAAAAATAATGTCAAGGTAGCAAATATGAATTTCAAAATTGCCAACTAAATAAAAGTTACAAGTAAAAAAGCTTAAAAAGTTGTGATTCTGTGTAGTGAAAGTGATAATAAATTATACAAAAACACTGCTTATCAATAATTCCTTTACTCTGTTCACCGGATACCCCAAAAAACTTGCTATTCATGGGCGAAGCAGGAAGGGGCGCTCGGGTTACACCCCTCCCCCCCCTTCCGAAATAGAATCTTGTGATAGCTTATTTGCTTTAATTTGTTTATTGTTGGTGAAATTTGAATGTTAATCCATCACTTATATCAGCGCAAACAAAAAAAAATAAAACTAAATAAAGCAAACGACAGTCACCAAATTCTATGAGCGTAGTCAAAAGAGGGTATTGAGTTTAAAAGCCCCTCCAGAGGGATTTAAGTTTGAAACTCCCCTCCTGATAGCTTTGAGGTTAAAACCCCCCTTTTCAGTGTTGAATTAAAGCAAACTACAGTCACCAAATTTTATGAGCCTAGTCGAGTTATTTAATTTTTATGCACGTTTTAGCTCCTGCAGAATTAAAGTCTTGAGCTCTTAAGTTGCAGCTCATTTTGTTTTTATTTCGTTCGCAACATTAAAGTTCAATTGAGTGGCCTTGACATTGGGAAGTTCATTGTGAAAATCTGCAATAACATTTTTTTCTAGTTGCTGTAAAACATGTTCATTATAATTCAAAAAGGTGAAGTAAGGTCCCTCTTTCATACCCAACAATCTCTTAAGGCAAATGATGGAAAGGTCATTTGTTTCTGTGGCCCACGGTTGACGAGGGTGTCATGTGTATAGCATAACGACCAACCGCCTTTACTTTTCCCCAACTAATGAGGTACCCGTTAGAGCTGGGTGGACTCAGAGGCGCCCTAAGAATCCCGAAATTAAAAAACCCAGCCTTCACCAGGATTCGAACCCGGAACCCCCGTTTCGAAAGCCAAGCGCCCTACCACTCACCCACCATTATTATTATTAATTAATTTCAAAGAATCGTCTACTCTAAATAATAGCTTGGCTAATTCCTTTTTTTTTTGTCTTCTCATCGTTTTTAATTCCAATCCCCTTGTGACTCTTGGATATGAACTCAACTCCTACTGCTGCTCTCACTTTTAGGTAGAATTTAATTTTATTTATGCTACTTATTGATATTTCAAACCTGTTTTATTTTTAAGTCGCCCCCCCCCCCCCCCCCATCTGAAATATCAACGTGTAGTCGAAAGGAAAAATTAAATTGTTTGTAAATAAAGGAAAAAATGGGAGGTGTGGCGGGGTGGGAGAGCAGTAGCGTATTTAGCTCTTCGTCCCTCACCTTGGATGGTTAGGGCACCACATATGATCTGTTTACCGTCGCTATTCATTCTTCTCTTTTGCAATGATTAGAGTCTCTTCTATTGACAGACCCATCCATTCCTTGATGTTTTCATACCATCGTTTTCTTTGTGTCTCCTTTTCCTTGGTACTGTGTCCAGGTACTGTTTCCTGGCACTGTGCCCTGGTATTGAGCCCTGGTAATATACCCAGGTACTGTTTCCTGGCACTGTGCCCTGGTATTGAGCCCTGGTAATATACCCAGGTACTGTTTCCTGGCACTGTGCCCTGGTATTGAGCCCTGGTTATATACCCAGGTACTGTTTCCTGGCACTGTGCCCTGGTATTGAGCCCTGGTAATATACCCAGGTACTGTTTCCTGGCACTGTGCCCTAGTATTGAGCCCTGGTACTGTGCCCTGGTACTGTTTCCTGGCACTGTGCCCTGGTAATGTTCTTCGGTACTGTTTCCTTGTTAGGCCTACTGTTCCCAGCAGAAATGTCTTTTTGAGCCTGCTCGAAGATCTTATTATACGGCCATGCTGTCTCAATTTACTTGCTTTGTTTTTTTAACAGTGGTCAGAGAGTCATCATGAGGCCCAATCGCCATTGTGATCCTGTTTCGTATTCCCACTTTTATGGTGATGTCTGTGTCAGTGATGCCTAGACTATAGAACATTTCCATTCCTTGGCTAGGATCTTGCTATTTCGTTTTTTATTAGTTTAAAAATATTTGGAAATGAAATGTGGTGATAATCTGCGAACCTATAGTCCTCGCGAATCACTTTGTAGCCTATGTATCGGATGTCCCGTTCAGAATGACCGCGGGCAGGATTCGAACCCTGGACACTCCAAATGTCGTACCACACGACCGGGCAGCCATCAATCAATGTTCCCACACATCGCACTTAGAAGTTCTGGATAATAACACATATACACACACACACAACAGAAAGACAAAGTGCAGAGGGTCCTGGAAATGATATGCGTACGCAAGGGCGGGAACGCAGGGAGCGATGATTTAACGTGAAAAGCAATTTGAAAACGGTACTTTTTAAAAGCCTATAAAATGTAGTTTTACAGTCTATGTATCCATTCTGAAATATGTCCTGGAGAAGTGGACCAAAAAAAGCTTCCGCTTTTAAAGAATGTTCCACGGAAATTAATGGTGTTTTAAATTCTACGTGAGCTAGAGGCTAAACTAGACTATCGACTTGACACATTTTAGCGGTAAAGTCAAGAACGGCTCATGTATATTTGGTCACAAAATATATAAATAAATGTCCCTTTCGTTTTAAAAAGAAAACCGACATTATTTGTTTAAATTTTTAGCGGCCCCCGAAAGGGGAAATGACGCAATTAGTGTTGTGTGGCCTGTATGTCCGTCTGTCCGTCCGTCCGTCCCGTTTAGATCTCAGAAACTAGAAAAGAAAATGAAAATCGGACATCATAATATTTTAGATCATTCAAAGTTCTGATGCAACAGCTACTTTTTTCTTTTCTGAAAGCGAAAAATTTAATTTTTTAATTCAATTATGCAAGCAGTTTTTTTTTCAACTATTCACTATTAATAGTAACAAACACGGGAAACTTTATAGTAAGGGTGATGACTATTTACCATTTTAATATAGTATTTATGCAAATGGTTTTAGATTTTGATCAAAAAATATTATTTTTTTACAATTGTATTGCTAAGTTATGTAAGTTCTCTAACTTTTTTTTAAAGAGAAAATGCAAATAGGTTGGGCATAATTTAAAACAACAATTAATAAGTAGTTTATCATATTATCGCGTGAACTGCAGAGCATCCATATCACCACGGAACACAAAACTAAAGGCATTTTTTCTACGGAAATGTTTTTTTTCTTGAGGCTTTGAATAAGAGAATGACCCTTTACAAAACAATTAGATCAATTAGATACTCATTATAAGACATCAGTTAGGCCAGGTGGGACCCTGAGGGATTTTCAAATTCTACCCCCTCCTCTCCCACCCTAGCTATGCCACTACAAATAAGTATTAAGTCTTCGTTTTTGCATCCAATATTTAGTTAATTTTTTAAAAATAGTGTTATCTTATTTTGTTTAGTGTTTCCCCTCCCCAATCCTCCCCCCCCCCTCCGCCTACCATGATACACACAGTCACGCGCTTGCAAGCCCAACCACGTGGGCACTAAAGTACCGCCTGGCCATTACACCATAAAGGCCAACCACTACGGAGTACAGATTTGAAGCAGTGATCTCCATGTAAGCTCCCTAAGGTGCCTCTCGCCGATGCAGGAACAGATACCCTCCCCTCCCCAGATCTGTATCGGAGTTATTGGATGGGATGCTTTCTCTTTGATCGCCAAGCACCACATAATTTGCCAAGCTAAACTTTTGCCCCGAGGAGACGTCTGTTGTGAAGCAACCTTTAACACAGACACCGGCCGCCTGTATATTTGTTTTTAACACTCCTCTTTATAAATGAAATGACATTCTCAATTCTGATGCAGTTATCACACTCCCAGAGACGTTCTCTTCTACAAATCAATGTCTCGTGCGCAAAACATGACGTGTGCAAAACATGTATATCTTTCATTGAAACAATCATATATAAATGAAAACGTACATTCGTAATACTTTAAATTTTCTGCTTCGTTCTCATTTTATATGTCGCAGAGTTCAGGTCAGTAATCTTATATCTGAGATGGACTGCGCAGTGGTTTCCAGATCAGGCAGTTCTCCGTATAGTTTTTGTTCTATAGGAGGGTTTTGGGGCCAGAGTCTTGTTCGGGCCTCTTGATATAGTATGCTGCTTTGAAGGATATGGTCAGCATTCTTGATGATGCTCCACAAGGGCAGGTTTCGCTCGTCCCGAATTTAAGCTTCCGGAACATATGTATGTTATTCTGTTGTGTCGGTTTTGAGTCGAAAAATTGTGCGATGGTCATGTCAAGAAAGCTTATAAAAGGCGTCCCTTTTCTTATAATTGGGATGTGAGCTGGTCCGATTCTCATTTATTCTACACTCTACTATTTTCATCATTTCTTCTGGGTAGAGAGGGATTTTCATTTGTTTGTTCATTCTTCCAGCTTTGGTCAGTATGTCTGCTTTTTCATTGCCTTCTAATTCAATGTGTGCTGAATTATTTGCTTTAAATTATTTGTCCGAATGGACATGGAATGTTTCCACAACATAACAAGGACAACAAACAGGGTGCGAAGGCCAGGTGCTAACGGGTGCGAAGGTCAGGTGCTAAATGATGCAAAGGCCAGGTGCGAAAGGGTGCGAAGGTCAGGTGCTAATGGGTGCTACTTACGCTGGTCTTGAGTTTAAATCTTAGACATTTATTTTTAGCCTCTGACATTTGTTAAGGTAAGTTAACTCGGCTGGTCGTTGTGCTAGCCACACATCAATGATCAACGTCAACTGTTAACCTCAGCTACCGATAAGCGTTAACCCTTAATGGCGTGTGGTATTTTAGCCTCCAAACTTAAGAATTGTAATTCCATTCTGTATGCACACATTGTAAAATAGCTCAGCAGTTTAAGAGTTAAAGAAGTCTGCACAAGAAAACTCTAGGTCCTAATAGGAATCTTTTTTTTTCTCACACAAACTTAGAAGCGGCAATGGGTCATCTGTTAAAGGCAGATTTCAATATTCTCAGCACTAATGTTAGACGCTAGGAAGTAGGGTAACATCTATTTAAACAAAATACTTATTATTATTCAAGTATCATCTATTGAATAGTTGACATGGCGTAAAGAGGTTGACGTAGGGAACATATTCTTCCCTTTGGTCAATTGTCTAAATTAACTACCTGGTAATGAACTAGACACTAAAAACTACTTATTAAATCTTGGTTAAAATTGTTAATTGTGCACAAACAAAATGCATTCTTTCTTTTAACAAAAATTAAATGTATAAAAACGTAATCTGAACATTGTTAGCAAAAAAAACACTTCATTCATGTTTTAGTCTAGTGTAATAAAAAAATATTTTAAAAAAAAATCATTTTCCTTTAGTAGTCTAGCGTCTTTATGAACAAAATTTAATTTTCAAAATGAAATGTTTCAAGTTTTGAAGATAACAAGTTGCCTTTCTACGTAAACTCTGGATACTACAAAATACCACTACAATTTTTTTTTAGTTTTTTAAAAATAACATTGAGAACCTTCACCCCAAAGCTGTGCGATGTTATAACCCACTTGGTTATTAGTTTTATCTGCTTCCACCAACATACGTGTCCAAGAAGATGCCACGGTGAAGCCTCGATAGTTGAAATCTTTAAAAAAAAAGACTCGTATCATAGTAATCATTGGTGTATACATTTTAACGTCCTGTTGGTTAAATAAAAATTCGGTCCAAAGTTCAGGCTATAAAATAAGAATTCTAAAAAAATAATAATTAAGTATTATTGTCAATGTCATAAAGTGTTGAAATAGATTTAGATAAACAATGCTTTTTGGTTCAAGATTGTTAGTCTACAATCAGGCTTCATTTTTTTGGGTTTCATTTTAGTTCTTTATTTTCTTAAAAAAGGTGCAAGTACTGAATCTAGTAATTTTAGTTATTAAGCCTTAGGTTTTCATATATATTTAAACGAAATTTTTAGTGACTGCAAAAAAAAATAAATCTCAATACAAATAAATGCACTAGAAGTAAATGCTGGATGATTGCCTGGTCGTGTAATATGCGCTCTGGACTGTTGTCCCCATGATGACGGGTTCTAAACCTACCCGCTGCCATTCCCTGTCGTGCTGCGAGAGATTTTGTCTTAAAAATCTGAACGAACATCCGAAACAGGTAAAACAAAGAAACGCAGTTTTTACAATCTTATTTTATTTAAAAAAATATATTTGACATGTTTCGGTTGTTTGCAGGACGACGGGGGATGGTAGCGGGAAGTGCTCAAATACAGGACCATCGAGACCACCGAACGACAGCCCAGAGCGCCAACCACACGGCACAGTCTTCCCCTCCCCTCCTTTTAGGCCAAGTCAAATCCTGTGATTGACGTAGGTTTAATCACTACTCCAAGACTATGAGGTTGTTCCGAATCTCTGACCTACTTTATAAAAAGCCACGTGACTGTGGTTTTATATATGGCAATATCTTCCTATGATAAGATGTAGATCTAGATTTAGTGCTAGCCTAGATTTAGTAGTCCTACTAAATAATCATAAAAATTAGTGAATTATTGTAACATACTTTTTATTACTTAAAGATGTATAGATCTAGACTATTTTCATGTGTAAATTACAATGAAATCAATAAAGTCATTAATGTAAACAACACAACCACGTGACTGAGAAGAGATCCGGAACTACCTCATTGGCGTGTCCTCTAGTTTTGTTATGGTGCTACAATAGGGCTCATCTACAAGCCTCATCAACATTACTCCGCTAGATGCTTACTAGTCATGATCCTTCTCAAAGTATCTGATCCCAACGAATAGTCTTGCCATTTTGTTGAACAAAAACCACAAAAAATGAAGATGTACCGACAGGGCAGGTGCATTTTGGGGGGTTTTAAAGCGAAGACGAATTGGGGGTATGTGCATGGGGTAAGGGGGGCAGGAAAGGGAGATGAAGACACGAGGGGAACAATGAATGAAAAATGAGTCCCACAGTAAACCTTCAACGTCGTCAGGAAGTCTAAGGCGGAAACGTGATGTAAACGGAGCGCCAAACGGTGTATACAAATTCATCCGCGACTGTAAAGAGTTCCACGTCTAATGACCGGTCGTAAAAGAGACACCGAAAGAAACGGGGGTGGGCAGAGGAACAAGAGGGGGAGGTCAGGGTGGGGGGGGGAGGATGAAGCGAAGAAGGACGAAGAAGAAAGCTAGAATAATTCCCTCGCTTGGCATGTATATAAACGAATAAAAGACTTTATGGAGCTGCAGGGGCAAGAATTGAGGGAAGCACGAACAGAGAGCCGGAGTCTTTAAATAAAATAATTCCTCATGATGGCGCTTGTCCCGGTTTGTTTACATTTCCTAGGGAGTGGCCAGAAAGAATTTTACGACTTAATAATAAATACATTGGAAATAATTAAACTGCAAATGTTCGTTCGTTGAACACGAACTTCAAAAAAAATAAAAAAATCTGGCATCTAGTGATCTCATTTTCAAACCGAAACTTATTTAAAATATTTAGTTCAATACAATAGTTAAACAATAATAACTTTAGTTCATTTTTATTGTGCAGGTGGGACTTATGGTTAAAACGTTATGGGGTAGATTTTTAAAGGACTTTCTATTCTAGTACTAGATCTAAGTTCATTAGGCTGGTTATATTTTGTTGAAAGAAACAGGAATATTGTACCAAAGGGAAAAAAGGTTGAGAGAGAGAAACACACAGACAATACAGACACACACACACAAACAGAAAAAGGGGAAATGTGGATAAGAGTTGCCATTCTCTATGAAACAAGCGATTGGGGAGGTAATCAGAGGTACCAAATCAGTATCATAGAGCATGGGCGTAGTCAGGATTTTGTTTCGTGGGGGGTTTTTGGGGGGGGGGGGTTCTCCCCCCCCGCCCCCCCCCCCCCCCGAAAAAAATTTGTATGGATGGATGTGTGTGTGTACATAATTAATCTCTAGTACATTCTGACCATTCATTATTTTGGAAGACTTTTATTGTGCCCCAGAATAGGTTCTTCCTGGAGTTAGTGAAACAATTGTAGACTCCTCGCCCTTACCAGCAAGGGATCTTGGGGAGCGCTGAGAGCTCCCCCAGCGCAGGGCAGAGCCCCGCCGCCAAGCACTATTTCTGGTATTGAAAGCCAACTAAATGCATTTTCTGAGGTACCTACAGTGCATTATTTTGCTATTAAAGATTTATATTTCAAAAACCTAATGTGCTATTCTTACTGACTTAGACCCTCCCACGCCTTTCGGCGCATTCGCTGGCAAACTGTTTCCACTGTTGTCACTGGCAATGTCTGAAGCCTCTTCCCACCTGCTCTCAGGACCTCTATGAATGTGTGTTGCCCAGTTGTACTAGGATGTCATCGCAACTCCTATTATGCGTATTTTCATTTTGTCGGAGAACATGTCCCTTACTAAGGGGTCGACTCCCAGTTCGGCTTGGATTCCCTAATTTAGACCCGATCTCTATAACTGACTCCTAAAGTCCGTCTTAGCCATCTTTGTAGAACTACATTTAGTGCTTTTCAATCTCATTACACTTTGTTAATGCAGCCCAGCCACTGGTAGACGCGTGTAACTTCTTTTGACTACGATCTTGGAATTAGGTGACTATTTTGCTTTAGATGTTATATCGAAAAGGGAAGTTTTATCGTCAAATCATCTGTTGGAGGGGTTTTAAACTAAAATATATCTGGAGTTGTTTTTTTTAAAATTCAAACCACATTTAGCTACGGTCATAGAATTTGGTGACTGTAGTTTGCTTTAGAAATAACATTGAGAGAGACGCTCTGTATGGGGATTTTCAACTCAAAACTATCTTAGGGGTTTTAAACTTTTTAAAAAAGCCATCTGGAGGAGAGGGGTTGAAAAGCAACCCCCCCCCCCCCCCATTGGCTTGGCTACGCTCAAAGAAATTTAGTGTATAATTTGCTTTTTTATATTGAAGAGGTATTTTTAGCATCAAACCCTCTCTGAAGGGAAATTTAAACTCAAAACACCCAATAGGCTTGGATACACTCATAGCATTTTTAGTGCGTAATTAGCTTTTTTTTTATATTGAAGAAGTATTTTTAGCTTCAACCCCAGCTGAAGAGGAGTTTAAACTCAAAACCCCTTTGGCTACGCTCATACAATTTTGAGTGTGTAATTTGCTTTTTTATATTGAACGCTTTTGGCCCCGAACCCCCCACTGATAAATAAAAAACTGTAGATGTCATAGGAATGCGTTTCTGTGGTAAAGAATGCAAGAAAACGCTTTTGGCGTCGGAGCTTTGCCCCGAACCCCACTGTGGAAGCATACAGCGCTCCCCCTGCCCCCAAGCTTTAGGCCTCAATATGACTGTTTTTTTGTGTTTTTTTTCTCCGAAGGTTGAGAAATAATGCTTTTTTTTTTATTCTCACGCACTTTTATGCATAGGGTTAGGGTTTACTTTGCGTTAGAGTTAGGGTTAGGAAAAAAATCGCCCCCCCCCCACTTCAAAGTTACTGATCCGCTAGTGCCCCAAAGTACCCATACGACTCATTATATAGAATGTTTATTAGAAAAGTGATGTAGTAGCGACAATCGAACTTTTACGTAAATGGTGCCGAGTATTTTAGAGAGAGAGAGAGAGAGAGAGAGAGAGGCGGCATGTTCGATAGGTTAACCATATCAAATGGATCGCACAGAAAGATTATCTATCTTGGAAAAATTTAGAAAGCCTGCAATCATTTAAATTATTTTGTATTCGTATGTGTGTGTACATTGTGATGTATTGTACTAATGTCTAAGTTGTTGAATGAAATATGGCTTGTTCCTTTTACTTTTAGGTCCAATGATCGTCATGTGTCTTTCGCTACCCATCTGGTCACCTTAGATAAAAGTAGCCTACAAGCTTTACCCACAGACTAAACCCGACGATTAGCTCCCAATATATTGCGACATCTTGTTTGAAACATTTTATTCAAGATTAGAAAACGATTGGCCGATTCCTACTATCCCTGATATTATCGTCTTGCTGCGTTGAAATGGTTGTTGGTTGATATTCTGAGTTGTTTATTTTGTTCCAGAAACTATCCCCCTTCCTTTTTTGCGTGGTCCTAATGTAAGAGAGATAACCACGGAAATCTTGCACATTACTTTATGTAGTGAGGAGACGAAATTTTACAAAACTTTAGCTGTAACTGCGATCACATTCTGGAGCTGATTTTAATTTACTTCTTTGACTTTTAGGTTACTAGACTTAGAAAATTACATTTTATTTAGGTGTGGGTAGCCTGGCAGCGTAGACATAGGCAATGGAACGATGATAAGTTGGGAGGGGGGGGGGGGGAATTGATTAATACGAAACCTCATTGGTAATCATTCGAAAGATGTGAACTAATGAATGCTCCCTTGGCCATATCAAAGATGGCGGTCCAGTTTGTTTACATACATTGTTACTCAATGTAGCAAGATAAACTGATTAGGAAAATCGTCACCTTACCGAATTCATTTCCTAAAAGCCTAATGTCTAAATTTAGTTTGGTAAAGAACAGAAAATACCGAAAATGCTTAGTGGTCGAAGTGTTCGTATAGCTGTTAAGTATCGTAGCTGGAATCCTACACAGCAAGAGTGGAAATTAGCCGCACAATGTGTACAGGTGGAAGAAAAAGAAAGAATTGGAAAATTTGTTTTTAAAAGAGACGCGAAATCAGCCATGGTACAGTTTTTATTTAATTTAATCTGTAAGTTTAAAGTTATACATAATCAAAGAATCTAGATTAAAAATCTATATTAGATATAATTAATTCTAGTAGAACTAAGAATCTAAATCTATTCTCCTTCATTTCAACTTTCAAGTCATTTGTGATTTGTCATATGATTGATTAGGCTTAGCCAGCTTTGACATGATTAGGCTTTGACTTTAGTCTTAGAGTTAGTGCTAGTGTTTAGTCTTAGTCATAACTCTTCAACTTTAGTCAACTCTTTTGAATTTGTTTTTACTATCAGGCTGTTTTTCGGTAATCCTGTAGATCAGCGCCCCGTGTCATTTTCACGACATTCTTTGTTGTCAAGGCTTGATCAGCAACTTAGCTAAATTTTTTTTTGGCGGGGTGGGGGGGGGGGGCGTGTCATTTTGAAAGCTGCCAACTACAAATAAACATTTCTTTTACAAATCTAACTATTATTTTTTTTATATAAGAAAACAATTTTATTTTCAGCAGATCTAAAAAAAAAAAAAATAATAATAATTTAATAAATTATTGTAAACATACATTTTGTATTTTTATTTCAAGTGCACATTGTTTGTTTAGAGTTTTGATCTAGATCTATGTCAAAAATACATATATTTATAGGCCAATATTTATATATATATATATAATATGCTCTTATGCTGTGTTTGTTTTAGATCTATGTCCAGATTTATTAGATACCTCACCAGTATAAATAATTATTATGTCTTATGTTTTTCTTTAGGCTCTGTTACTCATTTTTTTCAGAAATTATAAAACTTAAAATAGTAAAATACTGTGATCAAATTACAGCCATTGACAAATATAAGAAATAGAGATGTCAATGTTAGTAGAACTTTACCATGACAAGATTTTTAGGAGACTTTAAGGATGGAATGTATGATCTATATGTAGGCCTATGTGTGATATATATACATTTATATTAACATATATATACATATACACATTTATATATTCAGTTTGTCCTGCCCTGTTTGATGCATTGTAAAACATACACAAAACTATGCATTTTTCAAATAAATTATTGGTACTTGATTGTGGAAATAATAAATATCTTGCCAACATCCCAGCCAGCACAGAGAACAATATTATCTTTTTTTTCCAAAGATTTATTTTAAACATCTCAAATATGTCGCTATTCCATATTTTTTAAATAAGAAACATTCTTTTAGAGATGCCTTCATAATATTCTCTGTGGTGAAAATGTATATTTTTAATACCTATATGTATCTTATATATGGTCATGGTGTGCATTTGTGCGAATTATATTCACTAGATCTAGTGATTTAGCGTAAATCAAGACATTAAATATATCGAGAACATTAAATTGACTAAAATTCAAAGAGTTTTCAGGTAAGGTGTGAATTATCTTCACTACATCTTAGATCTTAAGGTAGACACTGTCACTAGGTAGATCTACAGACTGTCCACTGCTACAAGTAGGCCTAGATTTTAGGTGAGGGCAATTTTTAGGAGGATTTTATGAGACTTTTCATTTTTAGGAGCACTATGAACCTTGGTGCTGTAAATGCACTGGCGCATTGGCTATATGGGCGTTCGGGCAAATGCCCGGTGGGCCGGCACCAAAATGGACTGGTCTGGCCACAGGAAGGAGCAAATTGATGCCACTTATGTATCAAATTGTTAAAATGTATTATGATATATATGCTCTTATAAAACGGACGCCCCTAATTCTACAGTGTAATACTAATTTAATGTAGGCTCTAACACATTTTTCAAAATAATGTAATAGCCTACATGCGTAGACAGTGCTACTAGTATAGGCTTAATCCTTTTAGGACCTATACACTGAGCGATTAAGATAAGGCCTATATTTATTATAAGGAGTCCAATATTTGCACGCGTACAGTTACCGATACATTATCAAACTTAACCTAATGATTTTGAAGACAGGTAGACCTAGAATTGGAATCTCGTTCTATTATTAGATTAAATTAACTCAAGAAAAATTCAACAAAAACAAAATCGAACACTTAAAACACAATGTAAACCATATGCAATGTTAATATTTATTTTACCATAACATGAAAAATTTTGGAGCTAGGCAATGGCCCAATTTTTTAAAAGTGTCAGGTACTACATTAGATCTAGAAATTTTAAATTGGCACATCCAACCAACCACAACCAACTATCCAATCAAATCAATAACATCCAAACATCAAACAACCAACCATCAAACACCCTAACATAACCATCAAACCAACCAAAACCAACCAGCCACTGACAACCAACCATCCACAGTAAACCAACAATATCCAACCATCAAACACCCTAACACAACCATCCAACAAACCATAACCAACCACTGTCAACCAACCATCCACAGCAAACAAACAATATCCAACCATCAAATACTGTAACAGAACCATCCAGCCAACCACAACCAACCAACCACTGCTAACCAAACAAAACAACAAACCACAACCAAACATCAATCAAATCAACCAACAAACCATCCATACGACCAACAAACCTACCAAAACAAACGTACCAAAACCAACCAACCACAACCAACCAACATACCTAACAACACCATCAAACCATCCTACCAACCATAACCAACCAACCATTATCAACCAAGTATACACAGCAAAACAACCATATCCAACCTACAAACCTAACAACATCATCAAACCAACCATAAACAACCAACCATTGTCAACCAGCCATCCACAGCAAACCAAGAATATCATACCAACCAACCTACCAACACCATCAAACCAACCACAACTGACCAACCAACACCATCAAACCATCCAACCATTCACTGCCAACCAACCCCATCAAACCATCCAACCAATAATAACCAACCAACCATCCACAGCAAACCAACAATATCCTACCAACCCCATCAAACCATCCAACCAACAATATTCAACCAACCAGCAAACCTACTGATACCATCAAACCAACCACAACCAACCAACGAACACCATCCAACCAACCAACCTACCAACCCCATCAAACCATCCAACCAACCATCCACAGCAAACCAACAATATCCAACTAACATACCAATACCATCAAACCAACCACAACCAACCTAGCAACACCATCAAACCATCCAACCACTGCCAGTCAACCAAAAAACAACAAACCACTAACAACCATTAAACCATCCATCCAACCAACCAAAACCACATAAAATCAACATCCAACCATCAGACACCTTAACACAACCTTCCAGCCAACCATCTATCCATTCAACCACAACTAAAAAAACACTGCCAACCAACAAAAAAATCACAACCAACCATCAATCAAATCAACCAAGAAACTATCCATCCAATCAACCACAATCAACCTACCAACACCATCCAACCACTGCCAACCAAAAAACCACAGCAAAATAACAACATCCAACCATAAAACATCCTAACACAACAATCCATCCAACCAACCACAGCAAACCAACAATATCCAACCATCAAACACCCTAACACAACCATGCAACCAACCATCAATCCAAGCAAATAGCCAACCACAAACATCCATCCACCCATCTATCCATCATCAAAATTTACCTTAGTTTCTATAATTAATTACTTTATTTATCTTTAGTACACTTGCAACAGCCTTTAGTAAACAAAATGTGGAAAAAAAAAAAGATCCTTAAAATACTACCAGTTGGCAACACCACTGTACATTACCAACAAACAAAATGGTGGCATGCAGATCATATTAAAAGTCGCTAACGTACTTTATTCATGTCATTCAAAATGTAAAGGTTCTTTTTTTTAATACAAATTTATTTAAAACACTAATTACATGTATTAAATGAATTAAATTTTATCCTGGCTAATTATCGGCATTTTATGAACGCGGGACGCTGATATACAGGATTACCGTTTTTCTACTCATTCTAGATCTATATAGAATAGATGAGTGCTTTCACGAGGAAATAAAAT
Organism: Biomphalaria pfeifferi; assembly: GCA_030265305.1. Classification (NCBI taxonomy): domain Eukaryota; kingdom Metazoa; phylum Mollusca; class Gastropoda; family Planorbidae; genus Biomphalaria; species Biomphalaria pfeifferi. Next base: position 1,749,359 of record JASAOG010000152.1, read on the forward strand.
GTACTGTCAAATTCAATGGAGCCCAATTGGCACCTTTTGAGGTTAGCAGTGGTGTCAAGCAGAATGTGTGCTTACGCCTACCCTGTTTGGCATATTCTTCTCCTGCCTATTTCATTATGCGTACAATGACATCAACAAAGGTGTATTTCTCCTTTCAAGATCCTCCAGAAAACTATTTAATGTATCAAGGCTGCAGGCAAAAATAAGGTTAAGAAGATACTTGTCAGAGCTCCTGTATGCTAATGATGCAGCTATTGTGGCTGATTCTGAATTTCAGCTTGGCTGACAAACTATCTGCTGCTTGCCAGAAGTTCGGCTTAAATATTAGTCAAAGCAAGACTAAGATACTAGTTCAGGACACAAATACTGCACCCTGCACCTTTCGTAACGATTAATGGCGAACCACTCGAAATTGTTGACCATTATTGCTATCTTGGCTTAATCATATCCATTGATACTCTACTGGATAAAGAGAAAATGGGCGCGTCATTTCTAGCCTTGAAATAAGGTTTTATTTTTTTCTAATAAAGGTGGAGTTCACCCATCCTCGTGATATCTTGTCGCCTGTATAAGTTTTGCTTTAATTCCTTTTAAACATTATCGTGTTACAATTTTGTCATTTAAATAAAAAATGAATACATTAAATATTGCTCATTTCATGATTTTTAAAATTACAATTTGTTAGATAAAAATGATCAGATGATGAAAATATCAGGGGATGAAATGACCGTGAACCATTGCAGATATGCCATACAAAACAGCAGCAGAAAGAAGGGTGAAAATGCAACAATGCCTTGTGATTACATATGCCCAATCTGTGACAGTAGCTGTATATCAAGGATTGGCCTCTTTAGTCACACATGAAGTTGCAAAGGAAAAAAAAATCGTGTCTCGAGACGTAAGATGATGAGAAGTTGAAAGAAGCGATGGCAACATAGTGACTATGATTGCATCTGGTCACCTGGTAGCCATATATGGTTACATCTAGCGGCCATCGGTAAATAATACCAAATTGCAGATATTACCTTGTCCTGACTCTAGTCTAGATTCATCTAGTTTTAGAAATCTAGAATCGAGACTAAATCTAGATTCTAAATTGTTTTCTTATTATTATTGGCTTCTGAACCAAGGGGTCCAGGGTTGAAATCCTGGTGAAGACAGGGATTTTTAATTTCAGGATCTTTAGGGTGCTACTGAATCAACCCAGCTCCAGATCTAATTCAATTGGCACCTGACATTAGTTGGGGGAAAGTAAAGTTGGTTGTGGTTGCCACATGACAAACTCATTAACCATGGGTTACAGAAACAGATGATCTTTACCATCTCTCCATACAAGTAGCTGCCAACAAAACCAATCTGCCCTACAGATTGAAAGTTCTGAAAGGGGAACTTCACTTTATCATTAGTAATTAGTAATATTTTCTCTCTTGAAGGAAATATAGATCTACTTAGAAGTAGTGTTTAAGACTAATAGAGAGATCTAGTGTCATCTAGATTCATGGTAATTAGCAAGTAAGAGAAGTAATCACTTAGTAAGAATCTATTAAGTATTACCATTTTGGTTTCCTCTATGAAAAAAAAAAGACATTTTGAATTTATAGACATACTTATAAATTGATTGTTAGGCACTTTAGCAGTGTCTAATGCAGATAAACCAAATGGAGGTAACACTCAACGAAATCCAATAACACAGGTGAAAGGCCGAACAATCAATATAAGTAAGTTGACGCTGATACTGAACAAAAAGTTTAATAGTAATGAAGGGAATAGCGAATGTCAGCTAACTCTCTACATTCGTAACAAACTTCCTATCTCCAAGCCATCCCGAAAGTAGTCTGTATACATTGATTATTATTTCGCCATCTCCCCTCAAAACCTAGTCTAGTTTTTACTAGTCGCGTCATTGTCAAATTTTCCCCTATTTCTGAAACAAATAAATAATTCCTAATCGTGCCATAACAGATACATATACAATTCTTTCTGGTTTGCTGTATGTATGAAATACATGTATGAGGATAGTGGTAAATATAAGATGGGGTTTACAAAGGATTGCTTGACATTAATCCTAAAGGCAGCTCTGTTTGATATATGAAATTTAAAAAATTAATAATAGCCAAAATAATTGACATTTTTTTTTTGTCAAGAAAGAAGTAAAAACAATAAACACAAAGAAAATAATGTAAACATTTCTTCATGGTCTGCATAAGGACAGTCAGCGAAATAAGACAGAAATTATACAGGCTAGTATTGGCAAGGCTTAAAACCAGAAGTGCAACACTGGCCAGAAGAATTACTGACATTGTACAGCAATACAAGCTCTTTATCTACTTTCATTATTGTAAATCTGTTTTATTGATGTACACTGTTACCTCACAAACACATAAAAACAATTTTTACTTTATATAGATATTGAATATTTAGATTTGTAATGAGATTAATCTATATGTTTATTTCATGTGTCAAAATTTTTTTCATGTATAGAAAATAAAATATAAAATAATTATTTGAAATATTACTTACAAGAGAGCTAAATGGCCAGTGACCCAGCTCAAAATATTTTCTAATGAAAGTCGACATGTTTTTGTTTTTGTGATTTATAAGAATTATATTATTTGTTTTTTATATCAAAACATAAAAATTTTTAGTGCTATAGTTATCACATTTCAATTTTGGTTACCCATTATATCAAAGAAATCATTTTGCAGGTTGGTCGTCTTGTCATGCGGTATGCCATGTCACGAATATTAAATGTACCTTCACGAACATTACAATTTAGCAGAACAGATAAAGGAAAACCATTCCTGCTTAGTCCTATAGATCGGACTACACCCCGTTGTGATGTCAGTTTTAATATCTCACATCATGGGGACTATGTTGTGTTTGTTGCTGAGTGCGGGCGATTAGTTGGTGTGGATACAATGAAAATAGAATGGCAGAGTGAGTAGTGACTTGAATATTTGGTACTCTATATATTTTTTCTTATTTTCTGTTCTTTATACTTTGCTTTCATTAAATACAAATCTGATAGATATATGAGGTTTTAGAAAATAAGATAATGATTTAAGGAATTATATTAAATTTGAGTCTTAGTGTAAATTCATGAAAAAGTAAAAAAAAAAAATCCCTGTTGTCATCATTTGCGTAATATGTGGGAAGCATGGTCGAGAGGCTTAGTGCGCTTGAACTTGGCTTGTCTTGGCTACCTAGAAGGGGGCTCGAGGTTCAACACCCGACTCGGGCAGAGTTGGGTTTACTGAGCGCCTAAAGGCAGCACGGAAAACCAACTCCTAGATACCCCCTCCCCCCACCGGTCCACAAATGAGATTGGACCAAAGCGCTCTGAGCATGCTATAAGCATGAAAGTAGCGCTATATAAAAGCTATAATAATAATAATAATAATATTGTTTGTAGCAAGCAATCAGCATTTTCTCTTCAGGCTCTTATACTTAAAGTTTTAGCCCTTTGACTTTCTTAATACAGATTGTCCTTGATTCCTAATGAAGATTTACAAATTAATTTTCAACTTCAAATGGCTTTGATAAATACATTTACATAATTTAAACCAAATTCAAAAGTTGTTCTTGTTTTTATAAAGTGTAAATAAAAATAAAACTACATTTTAAAATAGCAATGACTAACTAATTAATGTGCCAACCTTCAGTGACTGAAAATCTTTGATTCAAAGATTAAAAGTGAGAACCATTTTTCTTTTCTTTCATCTTTTAGGAAACAAGCCAATCAAAGATTTTTTTACTACAATGGAGGACCAGCTGACCTCAGTAGAGTGGAAACAAGTCAAGCAATTTACTAGTGATTTGGACCAACTGAAAACTTTTCTCAGGTTTTGGGTAAGTTATAACTTTGTATACCTACCACAATTCTGAACAAATTTATTCATATAGAAGAAATTGTATTTGATACATTTGTACTTTATGTAAGCCATACACAGTTACTAAAGGCATGTCTGGGCTGTGTTATGGCTTGAAAAGGACTTTGGCACAAAAAGTTATTTGTTTCACAGGAAGGGAAAGTTTTGCCTTGATGCTGTGACTTAGCTATTAAAAACAAGACTATGATTTAGTGCAGCGAAAGGTAAACAGAAGACTTTTGGCAGCTCTAGTGTAAGGTCTGCTTTAGTTTCTGAAGTAGATATTTAGATAATAATGGCATTTGACAGTTCCCTTCATTACGTATTAAACTTCTTGTTTGACATAGATCATCAGCATAGAGTACCTTCATATTGTTGGCCTTTTGCCTGTGTTATTTGAGTGTTACCTAGATTTATCTACACAAGACACAGTGCGGAGCCACCTAACAACTGAGTTGTTTTGGCACGATTACGAATTTGGTATGAAAAGTTATTTGTTTCATAGAAAGGGAAAGATTTGCTTAGAGACTGCAGCATGGCTATTAAAAACTAGACTAGGATTTAGGAAGTGTAATGATAAGTAAACAGAAGACTTTTGGCAGCTCTAGAGTAAGGCAGGCTTTAGTTTCTGAAGTAGATATTTAGTTAATATGACATTCATTCAAATTAAACTTCTTGTTGCACATAGTTCATCAGCATAGAGTTCATATTGTTGGCCTTTCACTTGTGTTATTTCATTATTTGAGTGTTACCTTTGTTTATCTACACTTGACACAGCTCGGAGGCACCTAACAGCTGACAAGGAGCAAAGCATTGTGCATCAAATGCTACCAGGCTGAACATATTTAGTTTTATTTGTATAATTATAGTAATATGTTGTAAAAGTGAGAAATAGTTACTCTTATCTTGATTGTAAATTGAAATTTGGATAATTCCAGTGTCTCAAAGAAAGTCTAGTGAAGACATTGGGAACTGGAATAGGGTTTGATGTCAGCCGCTTAAACTTTCAACTTAAAACAACAGAGGTTAGAGACAGTCTAATGGTCAGAGACACACAGGTTGAGATTGATGATGAGCCAGCTCCAGAATGGCACTTTGAGGAAATGATGCTGGAGGATCACTGCGTTGCTGTAGCCATTCAGGTAGTTACAACGTTTGTCTTGCAAGTTACCAAATGGTAGATCAGATTTCATTTTAAATTCTAATCTTAAACTTGTTTTGGGAATATAAAGGAACTGAACATTTCTTGTGCCCTGACAAATACTAAATGTTGTTCTTTTGCTGGTTAAGCCATTTTTATAGATTGTTGATATGTGGCCATGGAATTTAAAGCATTTCTGAGTCCACACTTTGCTAAATTGAACCTAATATAATTTTAGAGGAGAGTTTATATTGTTAAGTATTTTTCATTTGTTTCTTAGTTTGTTGACGAAACAGATACAATCAACTTTAAAGACTTTATTATCTGTACAAGATAACAAATGAACACTGAACAAATTTACTGTACAATGACTGAGTTGAACTGTGTTGGGCCATACTGAACTGAACTAACATTACAAACTCAACTCTCTAAAATTGTATAGGATGGCAAAAAGCTTCTAGTGACTCTTAGAAACACAGTCCTCTGCCAGTTGCTTTGAGAAGGTCACCTGATTACAGGACATTCAGTGTGTTCTCTAATGGCCATCTTATCTTATAAATGACAGACAATACCGGTACTTCAATAGAGATGATATATACCTATATAGAAAATTTAAAGAAACTAAGTCAGAAAGAGTTTATAAAAAGTATATTATAATTAAACACCTAACCCAAAAAGTAAGCAGACAGCTGCAGAGTGAATATATAAACTATGTAATATCTAAGGATAACAGTAAGAAAATGGAAACAACAGGAGAAGCACCACTTTAAAGGAGAAGATAACTTAACACATAATGATAATGACACTAAAGTCAACATTGTAAATAAATACTTTGCATCTTGCATTCTCAGCCTCAGGAGACAATGATATATTACTTAATTTGAACCAAGTAGACAACATAGGAGATATAGAAATACAAGAAAGAGGGATCCAAAAACTATTAGCCAACATTAAGCCGAATAAAACATCTGGACCTAATGGTATTCCAGCTAGATTACTCAAAGAACTAAGCAATGAGCTTGCACCAGTGTTCAAAATACTTTTTTCATGCATTTCTTAATCATGGCAGTTTACCAAGGGACTGGAAAGAAATTAACGTCACTACCCTATTTAAAAAAGAAGAAAAGTCTGACCCAGGAAACTACAGATCAGTATCACTAATCAGCATCACTTGTAAAATCCTAGAACACATCATAAACCTTTTGTACTAACATCAGACTTTTTTATAGCATTAATGTGAATCCCAAAGTTGGTAATAGATATCACATTACCAAATATAGATGCTGTTGTCTTTAATTTTTCTTTTAATTATTGAATTTATACGTAGTAATGTGAATTCCAAAGTTGGCTATGAATAGAATCAATTGTTTGGATTCTTAGGTCTCATTTCCAATGCTAATGTATCCCTTCTATACAATTCTGTCTGTGTTGTTTTGTTCAGGCCAGACTGGGCTTATGTTCCCATGACTACCTAGTATTCTTTTGTTATCTTTCATTTGACAAATTTTGGGAAAGATAACATTTTATTTTCATTTTCTTTCTTACCCTTTGTTGTTTTTCCCCCCCCCCCCCTTTTTTTTTTTTTGAGGTTCTTATAAAGAATGTTAATTCCCCTTGACCTGACATCAAAAAGGAAATACTTTGCTTATCTCCCCTAACAGTGCATCCTCTGACAGAAAAGAAAGCAAATGTTCAGTCTGCTGTAAAACCTTTCTTTTTATTTCCTTAAAAATTAAAAAAAAAATTTTTTTGACTATTCTGAGTCTTGATGTTTAATAACACATTTTTGTTTTTTAAACTCACAAAATATATAGGACTTAAAAAAAATATATATAACATTTTTCCCCTACTTTTTATGTTTGCTTCTATTACTATCATTTTGAAGGTAGAAGTTTTACTGTAATGAGAGACTGTTGGACTCAAAGATAGGTTCATTCATCAAAATCTTGTAGTCTGTCCTCATAGAAATGATACAGAAAACACACCATCTGGCTTGTCTTGCTCCTGTGTCCAGGCTGGCTAATTGTTTTGAATGAAAGTTGTTTTCATTTGCAGCAGTTAGCAATCAGTTCTGGAGTCTGGGCAAGACTTGCTGTTGAACTTATAGTTGCCCTTCCCACTTTAAATAATGTGACTTCTTTATAGAGGAAAGAAAGGGCACTAAGTAACCAGATAAATATGAAAAAAAAAACAATGTTTTGTTATGGAGTTTCCTACTTATATGAAGCTGTATCTTGTATTCAGACTGAATTATTTAATTTCAAATAATACATTTCATAAGCAATTGTTGTGTTTCCAAATAATTTAATTTCTATTATTTAATGGCTGCCTGGTCATTTGCTATGCGCTCTGAACTCTTGTCTTGACTATGCTAGGCTAAAACACTGCCCATGTCTATCCCCCCACTGTTCAGCTGGAGGTTTTAGCTAGGATGTAATAATCTTTGATTCTGAAGGAACAAACATAACAAACAGCATTGATGAACTCTACATTTGTATGGATAAAAGTTGTTCTGGCTAGATTTTAAGTATTATTCTGACAGTAGCGTTTTGCCTTAAGTACTGTGTTGTTGTTGTTTTTTTTTTTGGGGGGGGGGGGCACATCTGCACAACTTAGGCCATTTTGTGCTTAAGTAAAGGGAGATAATCTACTATGTCAATTTATATAGCTACAACTTTTCAATCAATATCATCATCACTTGTATCTGATATTTCCTCTATTCATAACATCTACTCTTACAACTTTTCAATGGCTTGTAACAGAACAAACAAAAGGTGAGCCAGCATTGACAGATACAACAGTTTAGGCTACACAGGCATTAGGGATTAAATTAAAACAAAATTATAATAAGCTCTGAAGAAATATTTTAAGTGCTTATTGAGAGATGCCCCATTAGTGGCTTAGATCTGTTTACTGTTGCTGAGTTTTTTCATCCCTTATGCTGTAAAACCTTCTCAAGTGTGAGCTTAATAGAAACAATAGGGCATAGAGTAGACACAGCACAGAGTAGGGACACAGCAGAAAGTAGACATGTATTTCCATGTCTTGTTGAAAGTTATCACATTATTTAATTATAGTTTGAGTGGACTAGTTGAAATGGAAAAGCAAATGACTTGGTTGTGTGAAGTTTGATTTTTTTTTTTGATGATGTTCCAGTGAAGAATTTAGCAGTTTAATAGATTTTTTAAAAATTCACACTATCTTATTTTTTTCACAAAGCTTATATCTGCCTGTCTTTCTGGTAAAATGTTTGTACATGTTATTTCTCCCACACCCAATCCCAGATCAAGTCCAAATTTTGCACAATTATTTCTTGCACCTGACAAAACAAGAATCAATTTAAAAAATTAACCATGGGATATTGTGCTTCCTACATTAGTTAAGTGAAATAGCACACTTATAGTAGATTCCATTGGAAGATTTCTGGAGCACTAATGTACCCTTGGACTAGACTATGATTGTTGTATCAGCATTTTGTCCCCCATTACTATGTTAAATATTAAGAGTTATATAATTAATATTGCATTCAATGAATTGGTTGGTTCTTAATAAAACTAGTTTCAACAAATACACATTTATTAAATTACATTGTGTTTAATCCTCTCAGGATAAAAACTTTGACAAGAATGAAGAGGCACCATCATTTAGACTGCTTGACATACAAGACATACTGTCAGCTTGTGAACCGCTGACAGGTTCCAGCCCTGACCAGGAGTACTGGGAAATGTTTAGTAGTCGGGAGGAGGAGCCTGGGCTCAGGTGACACCAAAGGGGTAAAAGGGGGTGTGTAGGATAGGATGAAGCTAGCTAAATGAGCTTAGACTGATTTCATTTATAAGCATTAAGCAGAGTTGAACAGATGAAATTTATGTCTTTTCAGGCTTGAGATGTTCTAGATAGTTGTTTGTATTTTGTTGATGTCCTAAATATTTTTTGTATTTTGTTTATGTTCTAGATATTTGGTTGTATTTTATCTTATTAGAGATGCTGTTGCAAAATTTTGTTGAATATAATTTTTTTGTCTATTTGAACTTACGTGTATTTCAGGATTTTATGTTACAGTAATTGATAGGATGTGTTCATATTTCAAATCCTAAGTGTGCATAATTGTACAGGTGTATGCACAAATATAAGTGAGGTAGAACTGGCCTTATGCTTTTTAGTGGCTCGTGGAAAAGCCACTATTTACTTATCAGTTGTAGTTGGCAAACATAGCATTGTTTTGTTATTTTTTTCAGTTTTATTTGAATTTTTTAAAAAATTGTTAATAATTATAATAATATTTTATTCAAATCTGAAGACAACTTTAGTTTCATTAGTCTAAACTTAATATTAGTCTCTTGAATATAGTTGTCTTTGTTTTTTCCCCACATGATCTATTATTATTTATTTTGTATTACTTGTTTTTCATGTTCCTGTCACGTGCTCAGTGCATTCAGGTCCTAGTTCTTTTTGTGGACAACAGTGAGGAGGGGAGGAAGGTTTCCTTGCTTCCTTGTGACAGCCAACAAAACTCAAGTCAATCTCAAAGTCAAAAGTTCTAGTCAGTATTGGGATTCAAACTTGAGCTCTTTCAGGTGGATAGCCAAGTGGTTTTAGCCACTCATGCTCACATCCCATAATTTATATGTTGCTTAATAAATTTCAAGGAATTAATTTTAAAAAATTGCTTTTATATAGTGAATTTTTCATGCTATGGTCTAATCTCTAATGTGGACAAGTGGGTGCAGGGTGTATCTGGGAAGAGGTTTCAGAAATGTATTAATAGCATCAGCAAATACAACTGGTCTATGCTACTCAATAGCTCAGACTGTTCAGAGTTCATAGAACTGAGCAATCAGAACAGATGAGGTTAAAAACTTCTACTAGTTTTATTTAGTCTCAACAGGGAAAGTAATTCTCCTTATTTGAGCACACTAGTCTTCCATCAAGTCTGTGTCAACTTCTGAAAGGCATTTCAGAATAGATAAGAACTGTGGTTGACATTAGGTGAGGACAGATTTTTTTTTTATGATGTAAGTACATTGAAAGAGTTAAGCAGTTTGTTTTTAAAAACACAAACATAATACTTAGGATGATGAACATTATACATATATATATATATATATACCTTAAGACAATTTATCACTAATAATTTGTAGCAGTAATTACTTATTAATTTATAATTTAAAGCATCAATACATAAACAAAATGTCAGTAAATCAACTGAATTATTTCTTTCAATAGGCTTGTCTTATGCTCCTTGATGACATGCCATGATGTTAAGTGTGTCTATTCAGTGGATGTCTAACATTGTGAATTGAAAACTGAATAATTTTGATATGAAAAAAAAACTGCTGATAATAAATGTGAACAGGTCGATGATTTATCATATGAAAAGTGTTTCTATGTCATAACTAAGTCTGATAGTTACATCATCTTTTAAATCTGGTCAAATAAAACTTTTAGGATTTATAAGTTTCTAACTTTCCTTCATAACTAAAGATTGTTAGTCCCAGGACGGCATGGAATGGCAGCTGTCAGGCTTTTAACTCGGCACCGTCATGATGATGGTCCAAAGAGCATACTACCTGGCCAAGAGTCATGCTGGTATCTCCAATGTATCACAATAATCACTTCTTTACTTTTTTTTTTTAAAAGAACTTAACCTAGATACTTTTACTATGAAAGGTATGATAGCAACTAGTTAAGTATTAGTCAAATAAAAGGTGAAGATTTCTAGCTCAAGGAATCTAAAAAATAGTTTTATGATAATCTTATGAGAATATGCAGCTATTATAATTTCAGAAGTCCATGTTAGCATGCCCATACAAATTCAAATTTGTTAAGCATTAAAGATGGCTGTCTGGTCGTGCGGTTTGCACGCTGGACTGTCGATTTATCGATGGTCGAAGGTTCAAATCCTGCCCAACTAGGAAGTAAACTATCTTCAACTCTGAAGGAACATCCAAAACATGTAAAACATTAAACAAACAAAAGCAAGCTTTTACTAAGTGTTGTTTTTATTTCAAGATATGTAACATGTCTCTCTCATGGAAACTTAAGTACAACATTTGAATTACTCTAAATTTTTGTTGTAAGCATTAATATAACAATAACTGCAAATTCATATATATAATTATAATTGATACATAATGTATAAGTCTATACGATAAACACTTTTAAATTATAAGTCTCCAGTTTTTAATCACTGAATTTACTTTGGTATATTATAACTCTCTCTCCTGACGCTACAATCGTTGATTCCACCAGAATGTGGTAAATAATTATGGAGAGAAAGAGTTAATACATGGCCAAAACCAATGTAACAATGACGTGCACACAATAAGTAAGATTACATAAATAAATAAAAATAGATTTTGTGCTAGATAAATTAATTTTAATTCTATGTTAGCAAAACTTAGTTGGTTTTCTTTTTTAATAGACTCACTATTAATCAATTGTACAGCCTACTGCTTGCTTGAACTAAGTAGGACTATTAAATAAAGCTTTGTATTATGCAAAAACAATTATACATTTAAACAACCTTTTCCAACTAGACAAAATCAATGCAATGCCTCATTCTTATGTCATCAAAACAAATATGTCATAGGTCAAGCTCATCACAGCAAAACATTGCATTGATGACACACAAACTTGATGATAAAAAAAACAGAATAATTAAGAATAAATAAATAATAGAGTAAATATAATAGAAACAATGGCTTGCAAAAAAAAAAAATCAACAATTTTGTTTTTAAGACCGTTCAATTATGGGTTGATTTTGTGCTCTCAAATACAAAAAAAAAACAACTGACTAAACAAAGACTTAAGTTTTATCTTTCCTTCTTAAAATGAAACCAATGAAGATCAGACTCGGTGAGAAGTTTTTGAAATGTACACAGAACAAAGTTTGTCTTCCATTCAATAAGCCAGAGCCATCAAAATGTTAATATTTGTTTTTTGCATCAAATCATTGCTATTTAGAACAAGTTGCTACTAAAGCACATAACATGACTCGTGTTCAGAAGAGTGGTGATGAACAGCGAACTTAACATATTGAAAGTTGCCTGTTTGGATTATAGATTGTAAGAAGTAATAGATAATAAATATAATTTACAAAAGAAAATAATTTAAATGGCCATTCAGGCTTGTCTACATTATTTAGTTTTGAGTCATAATAATGCCTCTGTTCAAATGGCATGAAAATACTATCAATATAGTTAACTATGTCTGCCTTCAGTGCTATCTACTTCATCAAAATAAATAAAAAATTATTCAGTAAACCAGGATTTCCAAGATGGATGCAAACCCCACCAGGTTGCCGACTCTAGGAGACATCTGACAATTAGTGAGAATAAACAAATGTTCACACAACCTCAGATTTGAGTCGCAATGCACACAACCTTAAAGTTGTACATTAACACAGTTACAAGCATTAAAAAAACAACACTAAAGGTTATTAAGGTAATGGTTGCTTCAGTAAAAGTTTCAGCAGTTTGTCAGTCAAGTGAACACCCATAACAGTGTTTGGATTTGAGAAAAAACAAATAGGAAAGGGGGGAGGAGACGTTAATCAATAGTTGAAACTCGAAACATGAAAAATATCATTTAAATAATGTTAACATATAAAATCATAAAAACCAATTAAACAATGACATTCATAAAAATATGCTATGTATAAAAAAGCAAATTGTAAACTCTGACCTTAAAACAAAAAAAAAGAGAATTACAGGCAACTCTACATGCTGGTAGATGCAGGTTTTCTTTGATTTTGTCACATGTGATTGTCTTACAATTTAAAACAATAGAACGGTCAGTGTTATAATACAAGAGCATTGATAACACACAAAGGTCTGAATGTAGTCAGATGTCACTAGTTGTCTCAACTCTTGAAGTACTTGAAACCAAACTTTAATTCAGCAAAGACACATAAAGCAATAAATACTTGTGCACAAAAGCTCTTTTGAAAAAAAAAAAGGATTTTTTTTTTACCAGCCACTAAAAACTAAAACTTGGCCTTGTCACCCCCTAACAAACAAAACATTATACACAAAATAATGTCTTTTCAATTTGTAACCTATTTACATCTGAGTGCCCCTCCCCCTTTTCTGACAATAGATGAAAACAAACATCAGGAAAGAATGAAACTAGTGGAATTGTTCATTTGGTTAAACCAGGAAGTGCAATGCTTCCAGCCAGTGGTGAGACTTCTATTCTGCAGCATTACTAAACAAGAGAGACCTAGTTTCATCAGTGTTAATCACTTCTTCTTCTCTCCTGCACTGCAGACAGAATGCATTCATAGAGTTAGGACATTCTGAACAGGGTTGGAAAAAAATACAATTTGAACAAACTTAACATGCTAGATCTAGCATATACTGAAATGAAGAATATAAAATGTGGGACTTAAAATTAACATTATAGGTCTTTATGTTTTCTAATTGAGTTTTCTTTATCTTTGCCATTGGTTTCTCCATTAATCTAAATAATGGATGTCATTCTCTGGTTCTATCAATGTCTTGTACTTTAGAAAGCTTCTATCAACTCACTCTGTCTGTCTGGTACATTTTTTGTGCACACTAGTTCTCCCATACCCACTCTAGAATCAATATAAACTTTAAACAATTGTTAATTGTACCCAAAAAAAACATGAATAAATTTTTAAAAATTAACCGATTAATTAACTATTGGTAATTATTTTGTTTGGTATTGAATAATTGAAGCTACTTATTGAGAGATGTGGCAGTATATATGGAGTTATTCCTCTTGATATGTTTTGTATATGGTTTTTCTTCCACTTCACATTCTCTGATCAAGTTAACATTTTGCATAATTATTCAAAATTATCCAAGATCACAATACATGAATCAATAATAAAAATAAACCAATTAGTTAATCAATTAGAGGTTATTAATTAATTTTGTTTAGAAAATGGGAGCTTATTACTTCAGAACTGAGATAAATCAAAGTGAATTTGTGGTTCTTCCCCTTGTTCTGTTGGTTTTAATAAACAGTTCTTTTGTTTTCAACTTTTTATCAGCTGGTACACCACTACTTTATTTTATCTGAATCACCTATTTCTTACATTCTCTGAGTTTACTATGACTACAGATTTCTCTAACTCGTGTGGAGTTTTTGATCTACCTTCGAGCGCCTCCCCAGGTGGCGGATAGGGGAATGCCCTCCAGATATGGTGGGTACCGGGAAATAAAATACCCGGGGTGGACCAAAATCAAACCTGCTGCCTTGCAGGAAGTGGAGGGATCCACAAAGACTAGGGCACCTTACCCGAAAATAAAGGCAGCTATCCAGAGAGCTGAAAGGGGCAGCCCCCAAAATGGTTATGCACAGGGCTAACAACTCTGTCATATAAAAAATACTGTTATAAAAGCTGTTACAATACTGTCACACAAGAAAACCCGGACAGATCTCAACGGAAAACGACCTAGGCCTGGAAAAGGGCATGATTTTTGTTTTGCGACATGGAACGTGCTAAGCCTTTATAGAGCAGGTGCGCTAGCCCAACTTACTGAAGTGTTAAAGAAATATAGGATACCCCTGGTAGCCCTACAGGAAATCAGGTGGAAAGACTCTGACATTCTCAGAACCAAGGAGTATACTATATTTTATAGTGGTGGAAGCACTAACAACTTAGGTACAGGTTTTGCTGTTAAAAAGGAAATGGTAGGTAATGTCATTGGATTTAAACCTGTAAGTGATAGACTCTGTTTACTACCTTTGAAAGGAAAATTCTTCAACATATCATTTATCAATGTTCATGCCCCTACTGAAGATGCAGATGATAACACAAAAGAAGCCTTCTATGATGGACTGGAAAGAATTTATGATGAAGCACCAAAGCATGACATCAAAATAGTCCTAGGAGATTTCAATGCAAAAATTGGAAAGGAACCAGCATTCAGACCAACAATTGGCAAAGAAAGCTTACATGAAGAGACCAACAATAATGGCATAAGATTAGTGGATTTTGCATCAGGAAAAGGAATGTCTATCAGCAGCACAAAATTCCAACAGAAGAATATTCACAAGGTTACCTGGATCTCACCTGATGGCAACACCCAGAATCAAATAAATCATATACTCATAGATAAGAGACATGGATCAGACATACTAGATGTAAGAAGTTTCAGAGGAGCTAATGCTGACTCAGACCACCTACTAGTAAAAGCTAAACTTAGACAAAGAATAAGTACCATACACAATTACCAAAGAAAGAGAGCATAGCAATATGATAGTCAAAAACTCACAAAGGATCCACTTGTTGCAGAAACTTATAGAATGGCACTCCAAACGCAACTGACAACATTAGAAAAGGACAGCGAAAATAACATAAATGAGCATTGGGAAGTAATAAAGCATGCTATCAAAAGAACAGCAGAAGAGGAAGTTGGATTGAAACCAAAGAACGAGACAATAGGGGGGGGGGTATGAGGGCAGACAGACTATAGAAGAGAAGAACAATGCTACAGAGAGAAACCAGGAACACTAGACAGCAATACAATGAAGCAAGAAGAGAAACCAGGAACACTAGACAGCAATACAATGAAGCAAGAAGAGAAACCAGGAACACTAGACAGCAATACAATGAAGCAAGAAGAGAAACCAGGAACATTAGACAGCAATACAATGAAGCAAGAAGAAGAACCAGGAACACTAGACAGCAATACAATGAAGCAAGAAGAGAAACCAGGAACACTAGACAGCAATACAATGAAGCAAGAAGAGAAACCAGGAACACTAGACAGCAATACAATGAAGCAAGAAGAGAAACCAGGAACACTAGACAGCAATACAATGAAGCAAGAAGAGAAACCAGGAACACTAGACAGCAATACGATGAAGCAAGAAGAGAAACCAGGAACACTAGACAGCAATACGATGAAGCAAGAAGAGAAACCAGGAACACTAGACAGCAATACGATGAAGCAAGAAGAGAAACCAGGAACACTAGACAGCAATACGATGAAGCAAGAAGAGAAACCAGGAACACTAGACAGCAATACAATGAAGCAAGAAGAGAAACCAGGAACACTAGACAGCAATACAATGAAGCAAGAAGAAGAACCAGGAACACTAGACAGCAATACAATGAAGCAAGAAGAAGAACCAGGAACACTAGACAGCAATACAATGAAGCAAGAAGAGAAACCAGGAACACTAGACAGCAATACAATGAAGCAAGAAGAGAAACCAGGAACACTAGACAGCAATACAATGAAGCAAGAAGAGAAACCAGGAACACTAGACAGCAATACAATGAAGCAAGAAGAGAAACCAGGAACACTAGACAGCAATACAATGAAGCAAGAAGAGAAACCAGGAACACTAGACAGCAATACAATGAAGCAAGAAGAGAAACCAGGAACACTAGACAGCAATACAATGAAGCAAGAAGAGAAACCAGGAACACTAGACAGCAATACAATGAAGCAAGAAGAGAAACCAGGAACACTAGACAGCAATACAATGAAGCAAGAAGAGAAACCAGGAACACTAGACAGCAATACAATGAAGCAAGAAGAGAAACCAGGAACACTAGACAGCAATACAATGAAGCAAGAAGAGAAACCAGGAACACTAGACAGCAATACAATGAAGCAAGAAGAAGAACCAGGAACACTAGACAGCAATACAATGAAGCAAGAAGAGAAACCAGGAACACTAGACAGCAATACAATGAAGCAAGAAGAGAAACCAGGAACACTAGACAGCAATACAATGAAGCAAGAAGAGAAACCAGGAACACTAGACAGCAATACAATGAAGCAAGAAGAGAAACCAGGAACACTAGACAGCAATACAATGAAGCAAGAAGAGAAACCAGGAACACTAGACAGCAATACGATGAAGCAAGAAGAGAAACCAGGAACACTAGACAGCAATACGATGAAGCAAGAAGAGAAACCAGGAACACTAGACAGCAATACGATGAAGCAAGAAGAGAACCAGGAACACTAGACAGCAATACAATGAAGCAAGAAGAGAAACCAGGAACACTAGACAGCAATACAATGAAGCAAGAAGAGAAACCAGGAACACTAGACAGCAATACAATGAAGCAAGAAGAGAAACCAGGAACACTAGACAGCAATACAATGAAGCAAGAAGAGAAACCAGGAACACTAGACAGCAATACAATGAAGCAAGAAGAGAAACCAGGAACACTAGACAGCAATACAATGAAGCAAGAAGAGAAACCAGGAACACTAGACAGCAATACAATGAAGCAAGAAGAGAAACCAGGAACACTAGACAGCAATTACAATGAAGCAAGAAGAGAAACCAGGAACACTAGACAGCAATACAATGAAGCAAGAAGAGAAACCAGGAACACTAGACAGCAATACAATGAAGCAAGAAGAGAAACCAGGAACACTAGACAGCAATACAATGAAGCAAGAAGAGAAACCAGGAACACTAGACAGCAATACAATGAAGCAAGAAGAGAAACCAGGAACACTAGACAGCAATACAATGAAGCAAGAAGAGAAACCAGGAACACTAGACAGCAATACAATGAAGCAAGAAGAGAAACCAGGAACACTAGACTGCAATACAATGAAGCAAGAAGAGAAACCAGGAACACTAGACAGCAATACAATGAAGCAAGAAGAGAAACCAGGAACACTAGACAGCAATACAATGAAGCAAGAAGAGAAACCAGGAACACTAGACAGCAATACAATGAAGCAAGAAGAGAAACCAGGAACACTAGACAGCAATACAATGAAGCAAGAAGAGAAACCAGGAACACTAGACAGCAATACAATGAAGCAAGAAGAGAAACCAGGAACATTAGACAGCAATACAATGAAGCAAGAAGAAGAACCAGGAACACTAGACAGCAATACAATGAAGCAAGAAGAGAAACCAGGAACACTAGACAGCAATACAATGAAGCAAGAAGAGAAACCAGGAACACTAGACAGCAATACAATGAAGCAAGAAGAGAAACCAGGAACACTAGACAGCAATACAATGAAGCAAGAAGAGAAACCAGGAACACTAGACAGCAATACAATGAAGCAAGAAGAGAAACCAGGAACACTAGACAGCAATACAATGAAGCAAGAAGAGAAACCAGGAACACTAGACAGCAATACAATGAAGCAAGAAGAGAAACCAGGAACACTAGACAGCAATACAATGAAGCAAGAAGAGAAACCAGGAACACTAGACAGCAATACAATGAAGCAAGAAGAGAAACCAGGAACACTAGACAGCAATACAATGAAGCAAGAAGAGAAACCAGGAACACTAGACAGCAATACAATGAAGCAAGAAGAGAAACCAGGAACACTAGACAGCAATACAATGAAGCAAGAAGAGAAACCAGGAACACTAGACAGCAATACAATGAAGCAAGAAGAGAAACCAGGAACACTAGACAGCAATACAATGAAGCAAGAAGAGAAACCAGGAACACTAGACAGCAATACAATGAAGCAAGAAGAGAAACCAGGAACACTAGACAGCAATAGCAATGAAGCAAGAAGAGAAACCAGGAACACTAGACAGCAA